>OMNV01010095.1:40236-100579 GCA_900303265.1 Brotula barbata | reverse complement strand
ATGTCAAATTGAAAGATATAGGATATGTCAGAATTAGGTCCCTGATTCATACTCATACTCTACCCAAGAAAGAGTGCAGCTCAGATGAACATTCAGAATAAAAATATAGACCGCGCTGCTGAGAATACCACTCCTGAGATTCCTCGACTGTGTGTTTGTGGGTTTTACACACACAGGCACACACATACACACAGGCACACGCACACACACTCGCACACGCACTCGCACATACACGCGCGCACACACACACACGCACACACACACACGCACAGACGCAAAAAGAGGCGTCTACATGCACTAACACACGATTTTCTTTTCCTCATTGAAAGACGGTTGATAATAAAGACCAAGCAATGCAGCGAGCGTAAAGCTGAAAACATGCAATAATGACGAAGGCTATTTAGAACTCAAATATGTCAGTGCCAGTATTTACAGCACCGCACGTTAGTGTACAATTATCCGTACTAATAATAGTGATGGTAATAAGGTGTGATCTGAACCAAATTGTAAAGGTGTCCTCATTAAAGTGTTGAGCGTAACAAAACAATACTCACCAAACTGTACTTTCAACCGTGTATCGTGGAAGTCACTCTTACATTTTGCCATCTGAATTTACTCCTAAATAAGAGAACTGAGACTGTACTCAAAGTTCATTCGGTGAAAGTGTCGCACCCGCGCGACTCATAGCGTGATTAGTACGCATACGTACGGGGGTGTTCTGTTATGAATGGTGTGTCTGTCCTGGGGAGTCTCTATTTTGTGGATCTGATGCAAAACAACACACCATGTTAAAAAGCACAAAAGAATCCATTTGGTGGATTTATACCTTTACCGTTTCAGTGTTCTCGTTCCGATGTCTTTCATGGTCATACAGTGACAGTAACTTTCTATACACCGTCATATCTGACATTAATCGTGCCATCACGTGTGCGTTTGTGTGCGTGAGTGCGTGCGTGCGTGCGTGCGTGCGTCGGTGTGCACGCACGCACACGTATGGGGCTATGGGAATACGAGTGCCTACATTTCCTCTGTCCGTGCAGCGTGTTGATCTGTATTCATGTCCTGCCCCGTCCAAAATGTCTCCATCCGTCCCACAACATCAGACGCACGGAGGTGTGAAGAGACGAGACGCAAGGCGAGACGTACGCGTAAGAGAGAGAGAGCGGAGGACACTGGCTGTCCCTGAGTCCTTCTTCCGTTGCCTTGTAGAGAAACTTTTTGTTTGGATCCAAGACTGACGTTGAGTCTGAAAAGATGGAGCTTTTGAAGACGACGATTTCAGAAGATCAGGGTCTCACCGACGTCACCAAAGGCCCTCCAGCTCTGTTTCAACCCATTCAGATGATGTAACGCTTCCTTTCCGCCAGGCAATATCTAGCAGCGATAAATTAACACGCGAATCCGGGCGTTTAATTGGACTTATTGTCTCACGGAGGGACGCCCACGTGGTTAAAAATCGAACGCGCTGACTGCGAAAGTCTGGAGGAGCAGGCGGCGCAAACAAAATGTGTACGAGCCGGCCGAGGGTCTGCCGTCTGATTCATCCCCTTTACCTCCCATCTGAATTTCACGAGTCTACGGGAGGAGATCAAAGGGAGGCAATCAGAGGAAAACAGCGTCGCCTGCTCCCGTGAACGGTGGTGCAGTTTGCAGAAATATAGAAATAGACAATGGAACCTCCAGAGCAATTTAACGGAATGCCTCCGAGGTAAAAGAGGATCAGGGCCTGTACGGAGGCTCGGTCGGGAGCGGGGATAATTACACAGCGTTATCAAAGGATATGGATCTGTTCGAATAAATTGAGATGATGCGTATCTGCATCTTTCCGTATATTCAAGGCGTGTACGAGGGCTTTCAGACCCAAAAGTTCCAGACTACATTCCGAACTGTTCTAACCAGAACTCTTGAAACCCTGTGTCTCCATCCAACCAGTCGTTGCTAAGTACCGTGGAGATTATTTGAATGACTTACCTCGTGTTGACACGCTGTGGGTTCATGCTGTTGTCCGATATCATCATCAAGAGCAGAGGGCACTGCAGGTACCGCGTGCCGGTCCCCCCCCCTGCCCCCCGTTCAAATCGTGTCCATGTCGTACGATGAACGTGTCTTAACATCGTTTCATCTAGATTTTTTTCTCTTAAGTTTTCTTTGCACTGTAATTCTGTGTTCTACTAAAACTCGCAAGATGTTTATTTAGCCGTGTGCAAAAACGAGCTAAGAGCGACTCAAAATTTCACAACGCAGCTGGAATCTGACCCATCAGTAACATCTGGTCCTGTAAGCGCCCCAGCCTAAAAATGAAACAGGAAAGGAGAAGACGTCGGCCGAAAACGTCCGTAGAAATGTGGCGGCGAAGCGTCTCGCGAGGCGGACTCTCGACGATTTGTCTGAATGGTCCTCCTCCCCCGTTTGTCCGTGACTGTGGTTCTGTCCTTGCACTGTTTCATTGGCGCATGCTGTCAGGTGGTCAGAGGCCTCCAGGAGTTTTCTTACTGTTCAATTGATCCGTCCGCTCATGTCCTCGGTGTCCTTCGACAACCTCGTGAATGTCTCATCACTGCCTGCACAAAGTGGTGAAATAGGTTTAGAACAAAAATTTAAAAATAAAAAAAAGGGCTCGGGCGTTCTCAATGCTTGGATTTCAACTGTGTGTCACGACGATGAGCTTAAAAACTTTTTTCTTTTTTTTGGGCTACGATGGGGGTATTCTGTATTTTCTCTATGCACATTAATGCTCTAAGCCCGACAGTAGTGAGATAATCAAAACAAACGTCAACGTGATGGTGTCGTGGAAGCGTCAACGATGCAATGTTTGGGATTTGGAATGCCCATTACCTTCCTCTCTCAGCCTGTGACCGTAATGAAATAGAGCTCACCGTTCTGGATGGATGACCCTGTGTTCCTCTCTCAGAGACTTTGTGTGCTCTGTCCGTTTGGTTATGTTCACTGAATTCCCTGACACTTGTCTGTTGACTCTGCTTGGACCATGTAATCATTTTATCTGCAATACAGCTGCATGTTTAGTAAGAGCCGTCAGCCCTGTACAGAATAGAGTGCAAAACTCGGCCCGATGATTCTGAATGCTGATGTGTCATCCATTCAATCTCGTACAATTGCTGTGGACTTTGTTTGTTTGTTTGTGAATAAGATTATTCAGGGTATTTTTGCTCAGTTGCTCTGCTTTACCAAGCAAGCTGTTGCTTTAAAAAAAAAAACCTTTACAGAATCCGACACTCGTCTTCCATAAATAGGTGTCAGCGGTGATGATGCAGACGGGCAAACGAGATGGAGAAGTCGCTGCTGCAGTCCCCAGTCACTGTCAATGTCAATCAAATGGTATGACTGCCATCGTGTGGTGGGTTTGTGTAATTACTTCACAAAATAAATGTGAGACGTTTCAGTGGTTTGAATGTCTTTCTTTGCACGACACGGAATCCCCATCATTTAGGACATTTTCTGTCATTTATTAAGATGTTACATTCACCTCTGAATGTCAGTTTATGCTTAAAGGCCCGACAGTTCATCGGTAATCGTGTAGACTTTACACAGTTGTCTAGAGAAGTCACGGACTCGCGTGTACCTCAAAAGAGTTGCAGGAAGATAAAGAATACGATGAGGTGTCTCGTCTAAAGAAGACAGAAAATGTTATCTCCATAACGATGACATTCATTTATTTACTTTTCATATAGAAGCAGGTGATTATAATGAAATGTGGCTGCTTGTTTTGTTCTGTTGCATTTTCCCTTTGTCTTTATTATCTCACTCTCTCTCTCTCTCGCGCTCGCTCGCTCACGGTTCAACCACTCTCCCGATGAAGAGTGGCACATTGGCCGCGTCGCTCCAAAGCAGAATGATGAAAGGCCGCAGGGCAGAGAAGGAGGCGTGGGAGCGAGAGAAAGACAAGGAGGTGGCAGCGCCGGCCTCCACCCCTTCCTCGGTCAGTGCGAGGAAGGCCTTGTGCCTGGCATCGGTCAGCACTAACTTGTCCTCAGTGTAAAGGCCGCACAGGTTGGGGTCTTCGAACAGCGATGACAGTCCTGGGCGAGAAGAAGAAGAAGAAGAAGAAGAAGTGTGTAGAAACGTCCAGACCTGTGAGATCTGTGCCATGTGGGAGGAGCATACAAACCTAATTTCTTGATGAGTGTGTTCATGTCTGTCTGAATGTTGAGTTTGATTTTGGGAAGTGTGATCTCCATAGCCTGAGGAGGGGCATGGCTCATTTCTTGCATCATCTGTCGCAGTGCCGCGTCCGTCATCCTCCTCTCCACCTCCTGCAGGTCGGACAGTTGATGGGTGCGAGGCAGCAGAATGTAAAGGCTGCTGTCACCGGAGAGCTCCAACCTCACCACCTGTGGACGAGAACAACATCCACCTGTTTATGTGTGTGTGTGTGTGTGTGTGCCCAGCTGTTTGGTGGGTGGACGTGGGTGTGTTGGTTTTACCTTTGCCATTAGGGCAACAACATTCACCATAGTTGCCGTGTATTTGAGTTGATAAAGAACCGGCACTGACACCAGGTCGCCATCTATTTTAGTGAAAAGTTGTTCTTCTTGTTGGTCGTCAAATTTGAGCTTCCAATGACCTAACACACACACACACACACACACACACACACACACAGGATATTAGCTAAACCATCTCCACAATGTCGACATCCACATGAGCGTGTATGCAGACTACCGACCACTGAAGGAGACGGCGTTGAGCAGCATCAGCTGAATGTAGCCGTCCACGCCGTCAACCAGATTTGTGATTTTGTTGTCGGTTTTATCTGCCACCCAGCTGTTGATCATCACCGTGTTGTCCTCGCTGTTATTCAGCAGCTTCATGGGCTCGGAGCCGTAAAAGTGAATGGAGTGGTTAGTGAAGGACTCGCTCAAATTCATATCTGAGGAAGAGACGAATACAGGACCCGGGTCAGACCGAGCGTGGAAAGCAGCAGAATCTGGGCGCCGCTACGACGCTCTGTTTGGCTTACGTGGGTCGTAGAAGATTTGAGAGGCTGTCCGCATAGAGGCGGCCATCTTCTCCCTCAGATTCTTCATCTGGTGGTGAACACAGTAGAAGTCATGAGGCAGATAGACCATCGTCTCAATGGCTCTGCGGGTGTCCCCCCTGGCCCCTGATGGAAAGAAACACACACACACACACACACACACATCACTTCAACGGTCAATGTGACGATTCAAGATCAATTCCGAGTGAAGATTGCTTCCTGGTGACGTGGACGTTTTTCTTTTTCTTTGTTCCGTACAGCTGCAGACTTGACTACAAGTTTTCCATTTCTTCCAAAAAAAGAAAGATAAAAAAAAAACCATCTCTCCTTGACGTCTCTCCTTTACGGAGCCCCCTGCACTCTGTTCGGAAACAACCGCAGAGGTCCTCAAAACGGAATTTCGGAGCTTTTCGAGGCCTCCGTTATTTTTACCAGCAGGAACTCCGTTGCAAAGTTTATTTAGCAAATGAAAACCAAATTCAAATCACCAAAACTTACATCAGACCGTAGAGAGTTAACAAATATTTACTACCCGGCCCTCGCAGATTCTTCGGTTCAACAACGATAGAAAGACAAAATGAAGACACACGTGTTCCTTACCTAGCAGTAAGTAGTAGAGCACCTCGCTGATGCTGATGGGGGAGAACAGCAGGTTGGTGGAGGGCTGCAGTTCCCTGAGGTGAGAGAACACCTTCATGGAAAACTCTGTGATGGATTCCTGCAGAACGAGTTCCGATACGCGGCTGGTCAGGTCCTGGCAGGGCTCCCACGACGTGTTGAAGACGCCGCACGAGTACGGAGGGGGGGTCGGAGCAGCTGGAAGCGAGAGAGGTCAACAGACGGATCAAACGTACGCTCATCGTCCTCGCGACGGCAGCGCGTCGGAGGAGTCGGCCAAACCTACCGTCCACAACCAGGTAGACTCTGCTGAACCTCAGCCCGCCATGTGTTTCGCAAAAGTACACTCCGGCATCCTCCACGCTGATGTCTCTGAGTGTGACGGACCAGTCGTTGCCAAATGAATGCAGCCATTGCAGTTCGTGATCCTGATCCGCAACTTTGGCGGGATCCAGCAGAAGCTTGCCCCCGCCCGTTGTTTCTTTGTACCAAAGCACACTGGGCTGAGATTCCATGTACGATGGGAAATGGCAGATCAGCTGAACGGTGGAGTGTTCAGTTACCCTAATGGCGTAGTCAGTTGATGCTGGAGAGCAAAAATGAGAGAGTTTTCACTGAACAACACGATGGGTTCGGTCCAACGGCTCCGATGGAGCAGCAGTCAGAGTCTCCATTCCTCACCTTCAACTGTGAGGGTATAAATCTGTTTCAGCTCCATGCCCTTCCACTGCAGCACACACTTATACTCGCCCATATTGGCGGCAGAGACGGAAGGAATGGAGAGAAAGAGGCCACCATTTATGAGGAGAGGGGAGCCGGGAGTCTCGGCAGAAACCGGGAGCTCTAGTATGGAAACAAGACAGAAGGAGTAATGATCTCACACTAAAACGACCTTTATTACACCGTACCTCTGCAATGTAAATGTATTGATTTGTGGTATTATAGGCAGAAACACAATAAAACCATTAAATGTCCAGGTGATGGAGGCCCCGGGGAAAACTGTTTGGACCATAAGACAGGGAATCTCCAGTCTGCTACCCGGTATGGCCTGGAGCGACGAGGATGATGCGAGCTGAACAGAGATACAGCTGAGGTCAGATTCAATCATATGAAGCCGATGCAAACCTGGCACGCATTTCTCAAAGTTTTTCATTCCCGTTCTGCTCCGATTTCGCTTTGAGGGCCTGGAATTGAACTGAGATTCAAAATCAAAATCTCTCACGTGCATCTATATCGTTTTAAAAAACAAAACCTTTCCTTAAACGGCCTTTTCCAACTGATCACAGTGAAACATGCATGAGTGACATTTCTTTCTTTGTCTTTATATTAAATTGCTTATGATTTTCCTTAATTTTGTCCTAACTGTGGATCAGGAACCTTCGGCATTGAGGAGCAGGGGGATCAAAGCGGCGACCCTTCGATCGCAGGGCGATCACCCTCACCCCCTGAGCCACGCTGCCCCAGTAGACCTTGATGAACATGGACCCGTTCGGCGTTGCCTGAGAGTTTAACAGGTTAACACAGTTTCATGTACCTCAAAAATGAGCTGCAGGAAGATGAGGGATATGGTGAGACGTCTCATCTAAAGGGGAACATGGAAAAGAGAGGTCGCAGGTTAAAGATGGATATTTGGAGTTATCTCAATATTTATGAGATTATTTTTTTTTTTTTTTTTTTTTACATATGTTCTACAAAAGCACCAGATTATATTGAATGAAACTTCTGCTTATTTTGCTCTGTTACATTTCTCTTTGTCTTTATTGTATCTCTCTCTCTCTCTCTCTCTCTCTCTCTCTCTCTCTCTGGCTATCTCACTCAAGATCAATATGTAACACATCGATACGTAGCGATATTTAAACCGTGAGATCGTCCGGCTCCAGATTTCATTTGCAATAGCAGCAGTTTTTGTTTGTTTGTTTGTTTGTTTGTTTGTTTTTTTTTATCAGAGATCGAACAAACAAAAGCTTCAGACATTGATACAAATATATTATAAGAAGACAACACTCAAAGCCAAAACTGTTTTCAATAATGAAAGTATTACAGCTTCACTTTAGTGGTTATATAATCAATGGTCTGTGCTTCCAACAGCATCAAAATCCAGAAATGGCCCCAGTTTGACCTAAAAGGATTCCCTGTAAACCTACCTTTCATTCCAACTGCTCGCCTCTGAATGTCGGTTTTGCTTAACTGCAAACAAATATGACTCGTCTATGTTTGTTGGTTTAGGGATGTTTGATTGCATAATGAAGGTCTTCTGACTTGCTGGAAATCACATGGTTCACAGCTGGCAACAGCTTCCAAGCGCCAGCTGGATGGAATATATCACTTTTTATTGAATTTCCAGTAAAATTTATTTATAGAATGAATCTTAACAAATAAAAGCTTCATCGGAAGTGTGTTTTTTGGTTTTTTGGAGAGCATATTGTATCTGTTATCAGAGTGACGCAGGCGTGTTTGATATATTTTCTTCAAAAGGAAGTCCTAAAACGATACATTCGTGTTTATACGGCGTGTTTTATATGCTGTTGCTTATTTGCCCTGTTAACAAATTGCTGACTCAACCGCCATGGCTAATTTTTGCACCAGCTGAGGCAGCAAAAGCAGGGATTTATTTGTAATGTGCTTTTTTTTTCTCTTTTCTTTTTTTGCACTTTGTTGGCACTTGCAATTCGGTAAATACTCAAAATAAAACCCTCTCATACGTTTTTAGTGATCATGAAAAAAAACAAATTGTTAGAAACAAATTATACAAATAAAATAAAAAAAAAAGATTCAAACAAAGATAAGTGATGCTTTTGTTGGCCGTTCAAGAGGTTTTAAAATTCCAAAAGATTCAGAAAATGAAACGCAACTGGTACGCAGGTGCACTTTAAGACAAACAGCTTGGTTTGGACAGTTTGCATTGGATCAACTGAATCGGCAGTTTCGAAGTAGACGTCACATGCCGAGTTTATGTGGCTAAAAACACATTTTTTTCTGAACTTGTCCGATCGACCACGCGACACTCGATTAAAAGTGACATTTGTAAAATGGGAAGTGGCCTGGGCGGAATCAGGCATGAGTAATGGAGCGCCGGTCTTGCTACTGAAGGAAGAGGCTGAAAAGTTTTGGAGAAGTTTTAGAAGCTAGCCGCTTGGGACAAAACTTTACTTAGAACCACCACAGGCGGTACAAATATGTGAGCCGTTACCTCGCCACGTCAAGCGGACACCGAGAACACCCGCCGCCGAAGAAAACAATTATTTTCCAGAGTAAGTTTAAATCCTGGTCATCTGATCGCTCAGCGGAAAGAGCAAGAAACAATGGCAGAGAGTAAAAACAAGCTAACGTGACGTTGCTTCCCTCCCAGCCCGCTCTTTACCGGGCTTCGAACAAACTAAACATAGTGGACACATATTGTTACGATCTGCCCACTTTCTGACCAGATTTGTGGCTACAGCTCGGTTCAGAGCGGCTAATTGTATTACACGGAGGATGTGGAGCTCGTTTGTGCGCATGTGCGTGTACGAGTACATTTAAAGTAACTTCAAAGGGATTTAATGATACACGACACGACCTGAAGGTTGATAGAAGATCCGAAAAGGTATTCATGTTGAAAGGAAATCACTGCACAGATTCATATTATCCAATCTGCTGCGGTGTGTTGTTGTTACGTAAATGAACGGATTAACAGATCGCATCCACAGTTTTACTCACTGACAAAAAGGTTCTAATCGTACATACATAACAACAAACGCAACACATCAATCCATCATACTTGTTAAATTTACCAAAATCCCTTAGAAGAAATCATAAATTTCATGCTCGGTTTTCCCTCCCAGCAACAAAACTATCATTATTGTTATTATTATTATTGATAATATTAGTTTGATTAGTGGTAGTCGTTTTGTACATAAATTCTCTTTTTGGTTTTTTTTGAAAACCCCCTCATAGTTCATTAGCTCTCGCTTTTTTAAATGCTGTCTCATTTTTAATTTCTGTACAACTTTAACTTGTATAAAATGAAACCAACACTCCGTTCTGTGTTTGGGTGGACGTGCAGCTCCAGGAAGAGCCTTTGTTATTCCAAACTTCTTCTGTTTAAGAATATGGAGGCTCTGTGTTCCTGAGGTCCGTGAATGCAGCAGTCATTTCCCCAGATCTGTGCCTCAACATAATCCTGAGCTCTATAGAGATGTCACTGAAAACGGTTTGAATACTTACGGAAATACAGTATGACATCTTAGAGGGTTTTCTATTTTCATATTTCTGATACATTGGCCAAAGATTATTATGTCATTATGAGGTATTCTGTGTATATTGGTGATAGAAAATTGTACCTAATCCATTTTAGAATCAGGTTGTAACACATATAAATAAAACATTTTCACGTCAGAATATCAATTTTATTCTGATTAAATTGTGCAGGCAAGGAGTGTTTCTATTTTGTTTTGTTTTTTACGCTGTGGGAGAATACATTTTCCAGAGTAAGCGCACTAAGCTACTTGAATTAGTACGTAGAATGGAACTGGAACAAAGACAAACGTTACTGACCATCTAACAATAAATCATGACACGACATGTTACTGTAACATACTGCACGTCCTCCCACCCCACAGTGTGCATCAAGCCACAGAACCAAAGGCTGTAAAGAGGCAAGCACGATGACAGCACAGTTCAGTATAGATGACGCCTTTGCCCTGGAAGGAGACGAAGAAGGAGCCGTCTCTGATGGAGAGACAGAGGGATGGAAGGCCAGGGAGAAGGACAGAGATGGGGGGGAGATGATATTCGGCCCCCTGACTTTCTCCAAACCTCAGAGTCTTCCCTCCTCTGCCTCCGCTGGCTCCCCAGAACACAGTAACCTCAAGTATCAGGTAATGGCAGCCAGCAAGTACTGCACTCAAATACTTTAAACTCCAATACACATCAGAGGGACATTCTGTTGATAATAATTCGTTTGCGTGTTCTTTTTTTCATTTCATTGGTTCCCTATTTTTTGCCCTCTTTCCTCCATCCACCTTTATTGTTCTTTCTTTCTTAACACATTTCATTTCCTTCCCTTTCTCTTTCCTTCCATCCATTCTTTTTTCTTTCTTTGTTTCTTTTCTTTCCTTCCATTTTCATTTCTTATATCCTCCTTTTCTTCATTCCTGTCATTTAGTTGACTCCCTTTTCTTCTTTCTCTTTCTTTTTTACCATTCTTCCTCTCTGTCTTTTTCTTGTTTGCCTCTCCCCTTCCTTCCTTTCCCAGGATGACAGTATGGGAATCTGTAAAATTGAGGACACAGCTTTTTCAGCTGACAGCAAAACTAAACTCTACTTTTCTCCGCTATGAATATTTTTATTTTTTACACTTTGATGGGGGGAACTTTTTCTCGGTACTTTCACTTCTGCCACCACTGATCTGTTATTTATTCTTACCCTCATCTCCTTCATGATTTGCGTTCTGTCTTTAGAATTTGGAAAATGAAGACGCCTTGGGCTACAGTGGCAATTCCTCTTTCAATAACTTCTTCAAAATCAGGTGGGACACAGACAGGAGCTGTGATGTGTCTGCTTTTGTCTTGGTCTTCATGTTCTGTGACATTTGAAGTGACAGTCAGCTGAACTCTGCCCCGTCTCCCCACAGCGACCCTGCAACTCTGTCTTACTGCAGCTCCCAGTGGTCCTTCAGCACCCTGAGTTCTGTCACTCAGCTGTCTGCACACTGCTGCGGGTAATCTCACAAAGATCGTACACTCACACGCCAGCACAATTTGAACGGTGTAATAGTTACGTGTGTTGTGTAAAAAATGTGTTGCTCAGGTGGGTGTCTCATCCGCTTGTGAAGAAAAATCGAAGAGTTGTTCTTGCCTCATTCCTTCTCCTCATCACCGGAGTTGGTGAGTACTAAAAAGAGATTCTGTCCTCAAATCCTGTACGCATTCATTGCAATGCACAGTGATATGCTTTTATTTTGAAAAGAGGAGATGCGTTTTATCTTATATATGAATGTCTTGATCCTTAGTAATAAACTTCTTGATTTTTTTTTTTAAAAAAGAAAGAAATTCATTTACATTACACATGATTTAGTATTCGAAAAGTGGCAAATGCAAAGAGACACCTGGTCTGGCCGTACCATGACCTGGATGACTGAGAAACGTAACATTTTGGGGATGAACGCCCTCAGAATGGTGCAATATATGCACCACAAGATTACAGTCAATGAAAGTGAGAGCACACGATTCACAGTCTGTGTCTTCAATTTCATTATCGTATCCATCTCAAATTATGAAGATTTATTAAAAGTATTATTAGTTTAGATTATTGATCGTTTGTAGTTTTAATTTCTCCAAATCACTTCCAGTAAGAAAGTGACTGTGATGGACACATGTATTCAGACTTCACATATATAAATATGTGTTAATACGTCAATAATGTAAATAATTCATAGATAAACTAGTGCTCAAAATAATCAATACTGTCGAACTTCACGTAAAATTGTAAACCTCCATTATTTTAACGAACACTGCAGAGTCAAGTAAAAGCAGTGTTTCAACAGGTAATTTGCTTAGGGTTGTGCCAGGCAGTGACGTGCATTCGAGGTTTGTACACTGAACTTTGTCCCTGTGTTGATCCTCCATAACTAACACTTTTTGCCAGTTTGCCATCAAAGTTGTTGATAAAAGAAGTGTTGAAATACTATGTCACCTCCTCCTCCTAAGGCTTTTAACATTTGGGTTTGTGTTTGTTTGTTTCAGCTCTTATTTTCATGGGTGTTGTCATACAGCTAATCCCAAATGCAGGTAAGAGTAAACCTGATTGATATGTTGTAGTTTGGGTGTTTTGTGACCAAAAATGATACCAACTAGAGCTCTTTGTCCACATTAGAGGACTCCACAAGCCTGTCATGTTGTCCCTAACCTGACACAGCCGAGTAAACTGGGCCCAGACCCAGAACTTGGCACAAAGCCATCTATCTCTAATATCTCTAATGGATGGACTCTCAAAATCAACTATGGTGAAATAAATTCACACTTCTATTCTTCTACAATTTGCCTTTTCATTCTGATGTAATAAGAAATAAAATGTGATAAAGTTAAAGCTCTCATTAAGTGTGATTTTGGCACAACCAAATACAAACACAATTGATGACACACGCACGAACACGCAGAGTGCATGTGCTAAGACATTTATATGATGACAAAAATCTAACTGATCAAAGAACAGACAGAAGACGGACACATAAAGGCTTGTTAAAATGTCTGACATCTTGTTTTACTTCACAGTTATCTCACTGGTTTGAAATGAGACATGAACAATTTTCTACAACTCTCTTTCATTCCTGACCTCCATAGATTTCAGTTGTTTTGATTTTCTGCAGTCATTTTCAGAACCATCTGGGCTACCACCACAAGGCGCTTCAAGCACCGCAGTTTGAGAACCATTTGCTTGGCGGCAACCAAGCTGAAATATGAAATATATGAAATTTAAAATGCTGTTGTGTTGCTAGAGCTGCTGGTGTCATCGATGTTGGTGGTTACTGATGAGCTTTTCTCCACAGGTGTTTCCAGTGCAATTTTCTTTATTCCTGGATTTCTTCTCTTCATTCCTGGAGGTAAATATCACTTCATATTTTATTTTTACTTTAGGATGTAGACATATTAAACCTAATTCCTCGTATTTGTTCCAGTGTACCATGTGATATATATTAGCTGTGCTGTCCGGGGAAGAAGAGGCTTCAAGTTGTTCTACTTGCCTTATTTTGAAAAATGACTTTTAAGGAAACACTACATCTTCACTCTTCTTTAAGCTTTTTTTTGTTTGTTTGTTTGTTTGTTAGTAACAAAAAGATATTTTCACATTTGTTTAATCCTGTCATTGTGATGACCACTACTAATTTAACCACTCAGTGCTTCAATTATTTTTCCACTACACCAACCGACTGTGTCTGTCTGTGTATGCGGATGAGAAGGAGATTGGCCCTGCCTGTGTTCTCTGTGTTAATAATGACTGTGAAATTACAATAAACCTTTTTTGTATAATTTTAAATGGTGTCAATTGAATCAACTTTGCCAACAGAGACAGTGAGATCTGTTCCCAGATTTTTTGTGAATGGACTGCATTTCCGTAGTGCCTTTTTTCAGGAGACCACTCGAAACGGTCCGTTCATTTATTCACCAACTGAAAGCCAGCGCCAATCACGCGTTCCACCCGAGATTCGACACAAGGTGGGCAGTCCTGAAACCTAGCCAATACGGAACAAGTAGGAGGAAGTGAACGATATGTATGAATGCTCCAAGTGCATACGTTTTAGGGTAAGGTTTATGGTTACTGATAGGATAACAGTCATGGCTGGGTACCCTCAATGCACATGCCTACTGTCATTCACGTAGAAAAACTAGCGAGAGTTACTGCGTCACGTGACGACGATTGACCAATCACATCCTTGTTGAATATTGGACGCGGAATAAAACGCAGGCGCAACTGAGGCCGAGCACAAAGTCACGTGCCTCTGACGTCTGGCGTCTTCGTCAAAACTCGGCAACTGTCGTGAAGTGAGACTCGGTCAAGGATGGAGGAAGACGCACGCAAGCTTCTCGAAGAAGGAATAAGGAAAAAACTGATCAGTCCCGGTAAAGGAGAGCTGTCAACCTTTACCAATGGAACCAAGGTAACACCCGTCTAACGGCTGAACACTCCGTTCGCTCCCCTGAACCGCTTTTAGAGGTAGATACGGCGAAGAGCGCTAGCTAACGTTGATGCTATCGCCACACACATCTCACCACACATTCACTGTAGCTGTTAGCGACGACATTCACGTTTCACTCTCACGTTTGTCTACAAACATCGATGAAGAGTTAGTAGATGGTAGCTGGCATGGCGGTTATTTGACTGAATTGTACGTTGTATTTCGCCCCCCATTTTCTCCTTTTTTTATCTGACGGTGGGAGAGGTGGGCGGGACAGGATGCTATGTGTTTGTGAGCGGTGATTGGTTGGCGTCCTTTGTCAGTCTAAAGTCTGTTGCTGTGATTGGCTGAATGTGATCTGTCTGAGATTGTTGTTCTGTCTGAGGCGAAGACTTCTTGAGAAATGTGAATATGAACAGGAATGCTTTACAGTAGATCACGTACATAAATTTGGAGCTTTAGTATTATTTTATTATTGTTATTATGTAAGTCTACCGTATCTGATATCTACAGTAACCATATTAAAAGCCAAAGCCGTACATATAGTATACGGCACTTATACCCATGCTGCAATATTGGTTCTGCTACATTCTTGGTAATCGTAGGACATTGTAGGTTTTATACTTTTTCTAAGCTAAGGAAATTTTGTAAAGCAGCTTCTTTCATATAGGGTTTTCATATTTTTTAATTTACCAGATTGTTGTATATTTTCTGCTCAGAAATAGATGGTTTCAGATTTTCGAAATATTATTAGTTGGCATTGGGAATTTGTAGTTTAAATTTTCTTGTCTCTGTAACAACAACAAATATGGATGGACAACTCACAGACACAGGCTTGTATGCTTATTTTATTAGGTTTTTAGTAGCACAAAGAAACATTTAGCAGCACACACACAGGTGAACAGTACAACACGTTTTATAAGTCAAAAATACGTTAACTTTTAAGGTTGTTTTTAAGCTTGCACAGGGGGTTTCTTCACATCTAATCTTGTGTGGTGAAATGAAATGAGTGCACAAAATGAGGTACGTTTTATAAATAAATACGGTCTCTCACTGCTCCACACAGAGTGTTTCAAAGATCAGAGGAGAGACCGGGTGAAGTACTCGAGTCCACAGCTAGACTTGTAACGTTTCTGTAAATGCAATGAAAGTTTTGCGAGTAAAATGATAAAAGAGCTATTTAATCTAAGTTCTAAGTATTTTTCCAGAAATGTTGGGTGACGTCACATCGCTGCTGTTAACTGTTCCTCTTACACGTTTTTTGTGTTCATTCTCTCCCGCTCTCACCAGGTGATCTTCCATTACCGGACCAGTCTGTGCGATGGCACGGTCCTGGATGACTCCAGATGCATGGGAGGGCGCAGCAAACCCATGGAGCTCATCTTGGGCAAGAAATTCAAACTCGCTGTGTGGGAAAGGGTGGTCATCACCATGAGACAAGGAGAAATTGCAGAATTTACCTGCGACAACAAGGTCTTTGGGCTGAACACAACATAGTTAATTGTGGTTTCCGCTGTTCGCTGTGCTCATCGATTCCTTCTCTCTCCTCAGCACACGTCTTTGTACCCACTTGTGTCAAAATCTCTGAGGAATATCAGTGCTGGTAAGGACCCCCTGGAAGGCCAGAGGCATTGCTGCGGCATCGCCCAGATCCACTCTCACCATTCTCTGGGACACAAGGACCTAGATCACTTTCAAGCCCATCCACAGCCTCTTGTCTTTACCATCGAATTGGTGGAGGTTAGTGCTTTGTTTCACAAACCTCTGTGTCACCTGGCAGAGCTGCTGGGTTTTACCTTTCTTTGTCCACTGCAGGCTCACAGTGTGCCAATAGATGCCTCAATGATAGCAATGTTCATTCACTTACCTGCTAACAGTTATGCTGCCGGTCTGATCCTTCACTCACAAGGAAGGCTGAACTCAAATCTCTATGAGGTTTACATTATTTTTTGGAACAGCACTATTGCAGACTTAAGTTCATACCGTACTTCAACAGGACAGCATGGTCAACCCATCCCCCACCCCAGTCGTTAAGATAAAAGATAATGTCTTTTCTATTATATGAGAGCAAACACAAAAAAATAAATCGAGTCACAAAACAAAATTGAAAGAAGCATAAAATCAAAGCAAAAAAGCCCTGGGGTCAAATAGAGCCCTAAATCTGTCCTTGGAAACCAGAATAATATCTGCTCTTACAGCAGTACCAGAAGTAGTCTCAGGCCAAACAGCAACGAAATAAATCAATGTTATTGGCCCAGTCCAGTCAGAAAGATGATGAGATTTAATGCTGGTGTTTCTGATATAATGAAATGAAGTAATGTAATTTTTGCAGCGCATTATTTATTAGATCAGTTTGTACTGGCCTGTCAGACTAATGAAAAAGGTAATTGCCAAATTGGTGAGTGAACATTCTAGCCCTCATTTTCTCTAAGACTGAGGGAGGGAAGGAGACGTGATCTGTTTATAGTAGCTGTAAATTCATGGTAGCAAATTAGACGAGCACCACCTGCAGGAAGTATCATTTGGCTCGCTGGGTGACATCAGCTACTTGAGTGTTTCACCTGAGCTGGACGTGCAGGGATGGATTGAGATGCTGAAGTACTTAAAGGTGTTGGACTCTCATTTTTATGTTACACAAAATAGTTAATGCATTTTCGGTGGATGCAAGCTTTGTGTGTCAAAAACCTCATTGTCATTTTCAGCACAGCTGAACTGAAAGTAGATGGATGGATGGATGGATTGAATGATTGATTGATGGATGGATGGATTGATAGCAAGCAAGTTCAAGATTGTAGCTGTACCTAGTTGAAACACGTACACAGATGTAGGTCGGTGCAATACAACAGTCCCTTCACATGAACATGCAAATGGAGGGGAGGGAAGATGAGTCATTGTCTCTTCCATGTGAAAGCTGAACCAGACTCTTGCTCTCCTCAGGTGCTGCCTCCAGGATCGTTCCAACTGGACGTGTGGGCTATGACAGACCAAGAGAAACTTGAGGTGGTGCCTCAGATCCACGAGGAGGGCAACGCACTCTTCAAACAGGGCCACATTGAACAGGCCACCGAGAAATACTACAACTGCATAGCCTGCCTCAAAAATCTACAGATGAAGGTAAGGGGACGGTCCGCTGCTTTGGCACTCCTGCAGTTTTCAAAGGTTGCATTTTAAAACATTTAGCATTAAAAATTACCCACTGGACAATCCACCGTCTTTGTGTTTCAGGAGCATCCTGGAGATGAAGCATGGCAGAAGCTTGACCAAATGATCACACCTCTGCTCCTTAACTACTGCCAGTGCCTGTTACTCCAGGGCCAGTACTACGAAGTCATCGAGCACTGCTCATCCCTGATCTTCAAGTATGAAGGTAAGATTTTATTCTGATTCTACTACGGGGAGCACCGAGCACTGATTTACATTTGCTGTCACTATAGAAGAATTTCATTCTTAAATTATGGATTAAATGATGAATTACCCTGAATTTAAATACCAACTCTGCTTGGTGGAGATACTGTACATGCAGACATGAACTTGCTCTCTTACTCCTCCCTGGAGGTAACTGTAGTAACTTGTTAGTGTGGTACTCGTTGTTTTTAAGCTGCTGGCATTAGACTTGCTTGGTGTCTCGCTATGTGTGTGATGTATATAGGAACAGACCCTGAGGTGTGTGTGGTTTCGTATCTGCAGAGGGAACAGGGAAAGAGGCTTTAAGAGAGCCAAGGAAGAGAAGCGTCAAAGCGAGTTTATGTGGTTTGCTTTCCAAAACTGTAACAGAAGATGGAGGCGGACTCACAACTTGGATTCATTAACACTCGTTAGCTTTTTACTCGTGAAACATTTGCTGCATTTACAGTAACGTTACAAGGGTTGTCTGTGTCTGCTGTACTGTTCTAAAGCAACACTAAAAAAAATTATCCCGTGATAACTAAACACAGGCTAGTTTGCAAAGTTTAGATGAATGAACAGGAAAGTGTAGGAAAGTTTTAAATTGTTCTAACAGAAACCACTAATGAATATAAATCATGTTGTAATGCAGACTATTAGAATCACCACCTGGTGTGATTGTATAAATAATGTGTGTGTTTTAAAGGAGATTCCAAAATATTGAGATAGATGTGATGTGATATGATTCCCAGGACATATTGTCCAGCCCTAGACCTCGGTGTTACTCTATTGAAGAAATATTCAGGCTGCACCGTGTCATGTCAAGTTTATTTGTATTGCCTAATATTACATTTAATGTCTCAAAGGGCTTCACAGGCCTTCACAACAACGGGCTCCCAACACAGCCCGAAGCGCTCAAGGCAGATACCTTGTGAGGTGATTCCGAGTGCTTATTCGGTGTTACATTTATCTGGCACCATGTCGGATAAATCTGCAAAACCTTACATGCGCAAAAAGATCCTAATACCAATTGAAACCAAACTTCTGTGGCTTTTATAGACAAGACAGCTTTTACTTCATCATTTCCTGGTTGAAAGGTGGAAAAACATCTTGCATTACATTATATGAACTGAATGCTACGGATGACCGCTCCCCTTTCACCAGCTGGATTATTGATGACTGTCTAATTTAATGCAGTGTCACCTGACTTGTTTGTTCATCTCCTCTTCCTAACAGACAACGTAAAGGCCTTTTACAAGCGTGGCAAAGCCCACGCCGCAGTGTGGAACGAGGCAGAAGCGCGAGCCGACTTCGCTAAGGTGTTGGAGCTGGACGCCTCCCTCGGACCGTCTGTGGGCAAGGAGCTGCGGGCCATGGAGGAGAGGATCCGCGCCAAGGAGAAGGAGGAGAAGGGTCGTTACAAAGGACTCTTTAACCAGAACACAGCACCGGCCACTGCCACTACAGTCAGTCTGCTTCTTCTTCCTCTTTGCGTCTTTAAATTTGCACACCGCACATTTATAGCAATTAGATGCGACTCTGAAAATAGCAAATGGTTTTAAAGAAGCGTCGCGTTAAATGCAGTTTTGCTTTCTCCCCTCGCAGGGTTGAATCTCTTGAATGGATCAGGAGGATGCATGTGACTGTGAATTTCAAGACGGAGGAAAAACAGCAGCTTTTGGTGCTTAAACGTGCGCCAGAAGCAAACCATTTTCCTGCTGCACTGTCATCCATCCCACGTGCACAAACATTCTGACAGTCGTGTCGTCACACAAAACACCATTCACTACTATTCCAGAGGTCTAATGCATCCCTGCCTTATTCCCTTGACCTCTCTCTTTCCACGTTAAGTCCAGTCCTTGGTGCAGATGTTGTCCGTGGTATTTTTAATCAAAGCCCAATTATCTGGTTGAAGAGTTCACTTACGAAAACAGACGTTTCCAGTGACAATTGATGTTCGGCCGGCAGAACCAATTCGATGTTTTCTGTTAAATTAGGTGTCACTTGAAAGCTGTGCTTGAATTGTGGAATTTTAGAATGATTCGTAGCAACATAGATTGTGGATAAAATTTTGATGTAGTTCTACAATTGTGAGCCCCTTTGTGGTAGGTCATCACTCAGTCATTTCTGTGGCAAAAACCAAGATTCCAGCATTGGGCAAGTGTGTCAGAGGCTCTAAAATAAGTGCGGAGTTGGTCAATGACACAAATTACAGGCTTTGTCACAGTAATTGCACTAAGGAGCGTGTGTGTATGCTCACCTCTGCCCTGAAGCACTACACCCCTCACTTAGTGAAAGCCATCGAGTAAGCAGGAGACTCTTCTGGTGGATGAGATTGGAAAACCAAGCGGTCTGTGACAATCATTTAATGACACACGTGGACTAGTGTTATCTTCTTGCTTTCTCCCACATACAATTGTCTTATTTCATTAATCGTGTAATAAAATATTACCATTATGTTATTATTTTTCTGTTTACTTACTATAATATTTACTCGTCGTTATCTCCCTTACCACTGTCATAGTTCGATCCAGCACCAACTAGTCTTCTGATGGAGCACTTACCCAAGCCTGTTTCGGTGGAGACACTGTGACTGTGACACTGAAAATAAAAGTTGTCTTTATCCTTGGCTTGGATCTTTTACACAATACTCCCAACCTATCACAGAAATAAAGATTCTACAGCTAATTTTTAAAAGTGCAGAGGCGATTTTACCTGCTCTTGTTGTTTTCCACACATTTTCCACAGCACTCTCCATTGTCAGATAAATTCACAAAAACAGTCAGTGCATCTTTTTTCTGTTATTTAATTAAGATATACATACTGAATTGCAAAAATCTGGTTTACAAAATTGCCATACTAACAAATTGATTTAAGATTTACAGAATTGTTGGGATTGAGAGAATTTGTAGTGTGTTTCTACTACAAAATATGAAAATAAAAATAAATGACCTTGGGGTATAATCAGGACAATTAGACCGTACCTCACTGATCCTTTCATTGCATGGATTCTAATAACTTGAGGACAGATGCCATTTGGACATTTGATCTCATGAAGTATAAAAATGACAATTTTCCTACACTAAAACATTCCCATTCATTTAACAAGGAATGTACCTTTTAAATATACAGTAGTTCTATTTAAAACGAGTTCAACACAACCTTGATTAGAAATAGGTACAAAACAGCTTTGAGAGCTTACAACCAGTTGAACTTTTGAATACACCCCCTGTCAGAAAGTGGTTGGAGATTAACTGGAGCAAAAAAAAATGGAGAGGACAAAAAACATAATGCAGCCTATAAAATGAAGGAGAGCACAAAGATGAGAGGACAATACGGAAGGAGGAAAAAGTTGAAAAACAGATGAAGGGACTGAGGTGAGCACGGGTTACGACAGAGAAGGACAGAGGGATGAAGGAATCTTTCCACTGGGTTATGTACGAGCACTTCTTTCGGTCTCTGCAAGACACTCCCTGACGAGTGCACGGGCGTGGATTATACCTGGACAAGGCACAGAGAAAGGAGCTGTTAATACAACATTAATGGGAATAGGTGGTTACTATTTACAGTATGGGTGGAAGACCATTTTCCATTGGGGGGCCAGGGTTGTTGATGCCCTAAAAAAATTCTGTTATGTCTTAACCATAACCAAAAACTGTTAGTGGTTTATGACGGTTTTGCCACTGATCAGGAAGCAAACTGACAGCAAAACTGTGTCGCGGTGTGAAATAAATTACACCACGGGTCACCAAAAATTGAGACTGTTCCTGAAAATAAGGGTCACCACTACTACATCCAATGACGTGCTAGTGGTAGCTAAAACAATAAAATCATAACAGTGAAAGCACGCAGACCACAGTGGTCATGCCTCACCTCTATGAGAGGAAGTAGTCCAGTCAACACATCGATATACAGTAATGTTAAACTGTAACAGTTATACTGCGATACATACAATGACAGTATGTTTCCTTTACTGCAAAACAACTTTTGATCGTATTTTGCAAGAAACCAATCCTTCAATGAGTGGATGCACAACTCCACCACATGTGAAAAGCCTCGTATGAATGTGTGTGTGTGTGTTTTTCGAAAGTGAAGCAGACCTCGTTTTAGCCTCTCCATGGCGCTCTTGCTCCCAGCATACGTTGGCCTGATCTCACGGCTCATCTCCTCGATGACAGAGAGAAGTTCACTGTAGGTCGACCCTTGGGACACTTTGACTGGCTGTTGGTGTGTTCACATGAAAACAAACAGTAGAGAATAAACGCGGATTAGAAATCTGATAAGTATTGTTTGATACAAATGAAAACTGCACGTGCCGCTAACCTTCATTGGCTACATTATTGGATTTTTTTAAATTAATTTTATATGTAAACTTGTTTCCCCGGCAATTTTTTTAGAAAATGGTCTTTAATTATGGAGATATTTTGGCCCTGTCGCGTTAACACATATCTGTGCTCGATTCCTCATGAGTCTCTGACTATGTCCCTAATGGGTTTTTTCCCAAGTGACCACAACAATTTAGAAAACAATGGGAGTTTTCAGAGAGTGTTTTTACCGTCTTTTAAAGGATTTGTTTCTTACATTCTGATCTAAAGTTTCCTCTAGAAATGCACCATGTCTCCTCACCGCACTGACCGCCGGCCTGGACGAGAATTCCAGGGGAAACACGGGGGGAATTCAGACCTGGTGTAATGTTCCAATCTGAGTTATCCGATCTCAAGAGTCCAGCTCCAAGTACGTCTGTCTGGCACGAAAATGCGTCTCCAGGAACGCTTTCTGCGATCGTCTCTCACTCTCCACTCCATATGCAAACACACGCAGCTTTTCTTAAGTCATTCTGAAGGCCTTTTATTTTATATTGGGAATGCCGACATGTCCGACTGTAACCGTTCGCCTCCATCTTTTTAGAAACGTCCTCGTATATCGCCCAGTTGTGATATGGGTCATCCGGTGTCTGTTGTAATCTGCGTTACAGCTCTGAGCTACGCGCGTGTGTGTCTGTAGCGGTAAAACAGAAGAGCGCAATCACAACCATAAATGACAGCAAAACACAAAGGACGGTCTCGCACGGCACTGAAATTATGTAAATAAACATATTGTCTGTCTTCATTGTTTCAATTTCTGTTCTCTACTTCACCGCGGGCGGAGAGGCCACTACACGCATGTACACACACAGACCTAAAAAAACGAACCAGGAAAAGTAAGCAAGCTGACGACATCTATACTCGTACTGTACACGCAATCAAAGTTTTGCGAGTAAAACACCAATATGGGTAATTTTATCTAAGATGTAAATCTTTTTCCTGTTGCTGTTGGTCCAACAGAACAACACAGCTCGTACGACTCGTATGACGCTGTTGGCGTGTGAATGAGTGCGTACTTCTGCTTTACGCACCGGGCGTCAACTGAGTGGGCGGTCCTTCAATGCGTCCTGGGGAGGCATTGCATTCAGACTACACACGCCTAGCCGATCTCGTGTGTCCCAGACCACCTCAAAGTGGTCCGAGCTATCCGATCTCAGGTTCCCTTTGAGACAGCGTGTTTGGTGTGTTCAGACTTCTGCTTATTTTAGATTGTGTAGCTCAGATTGGAATTAAACTCCAGGTCTGAACAGGGCCACCGTGACCGATACATTCACACGCAATCCACCGAGACTAATGTTAATATAAGCTCTTAAACTCTCATATATACTTACTGAGAGATTCAAACTTAATCTACTTGAATTCTTGATGTAAATGAATTTAAGTCCCTAGCTGTGATTTAGTTTCTCAGTTGTTTCTCCTATTAACTGCATTTATGAATCGTTTTGTGCATTCTTGTTAGCGTCTGTCGCTTAGCAATTGCTGTGAATGGTTCTCATTTGTTTTGGTTTAGCCGGACATAAGTACGTATATGTGGTATTGCTCATGCGTGAGACAGCAAAACAGTGGGCGTGACATCACTGCAGACATACCTGTACAAAGCCCATGGAGGGTGGACCAAAGTCACTGAATGCTGGCCTAAAGTTGGACGAGGAGGGCAGGGATGGAGACGGCACGCTAGAGCCTGCACAAAGGAGCGGAAGAGACAAACACACAAAAGTCACAATTGTTATAGGATGTTGTACGTTATGATCATTTGTCTTCCAAAGCATGTGTGTTCTCAATAATGTGGGCCGTGTTTGCAACAAAATGATGAAGTGTCCTCATATGAGAAAGCTACATTCAAGAAGAAATCATCTCCTAGTTTCTACTCTGTAAGTAGAAAATGTGATTCCCATTAAGTTGTATGGCAAATTTAAGAGACACTGCAACTGGGAAATTCTTGCTGAGACTGTTGTTTTGTTATAAATCTCTTATTTGAGAAGAGTCATCGTCTATCTGACTTTAGAAACATTTTGGCCGTCTTTCACGCTTCACGATTCAAGTGACCCAATTCCGATATTTTCCTCCCAAAGTGGCACAGATCGAATATGTATCATGAAAGCGTAAGCAGGGAAAAAGCACATGGAATCAGATATCCTCCGATCCGATTCATGCCTCATTCATATATGCAAAATATGGAAATGAATCCAATATGAATCGTCTGCCAATACGTCTGTAATCTAAGCGGACAGTTCGGATATTTCCTGTCTTTGCAAGTCGCACGTCATTGAAAATGCAGCACATCCGCACAGGAGTGACGTAAATGCATGCGCACAGTAGAGCTGCACTATCAGTCCAAAAAAACAAAAACACTCTATTCACACATCTATGTGATCTTATTTCTGAACGAGGATTCCCGTAGGCATGAACGTCGGGCTGCGTCCTCGTGTTGACTTTATCATTTCGGAACAATCTCCGCTACATCACTCACAATGACACAACGTAAAGCAAAAAACAAGCTTTTACTTCAGCATTCACGCAATGATGTTCTCTAATCCTCTTCCTCATTCTCACTGTTCTGCTGTCAGCTCCCGTTGCTATAGTAACCAGATGCTGCGTATGTCCAAAAACGAGGGACACTGCAGTCAGACACAGCCAGCCCAGTAGAAGTTAGAGACGGAAGTTGTGATGCAAAAGAGAAAGAATAAGCAGCGCGGAGGAAACCCGGCGGCGAGGCTGAGATTGATGACACGCTCATACTGGAAAAAAAGGGCACATTCCAGTGTGTGCAACTTTATCGGGTTTAAATCTGACAATGACGTACAGGGAGTCATAATTTGGAAGGACAGAAAGGTAATAGGACAAATCTAAAACAAGAGAGGAAAAGAGACGAAGTATATTTTGTTACAAGAGACTTAAAGGTTTAAGTCAAGCACTTTGGCAGATGTTATGTCGCCTGTTTACAGGCCTGTCTAAACAGCGAGCGTCTCAGACCCGTTTTTATGGCCGCAATAAACGTTTGTTGAAAAAAAAAAGAAAAGATTTGTGTACGAGAATCGTGATCTCAAAACAGAAGCCAAAGCCTCACATACGCATACGGTTTGTTTCGAGTGTTAAGGAAGTTTAGATGCAGCTAGAAGATATGGATCACATTTTTCTACACATATCAACATACATATACTGTAGTTTATCATTTTGATGATTTGCGGCAATATTGGATACACACTCTAATGTTGGAGCCATACCTACACGGGCCGGCTCCCATCGTTCACACAGACCTGATCACCTCAATCAACCATTTATGGAGAGTGTCAAACAAACCCACAGCATCTCCCAGAGGCTATTTACATTTGGAACATGTAAAACAACAGGGAAGTAATTGAGAACATTATCAGTCAGGTTATATGGATGCAGAAAACCTGGAGGGGTGTGGTTGGAGCCAGACGGCGCAGGCGCAATGGGTTTATAACTCATGGCGATGTCAGCAGGTAGCTCCCCGTACGACGCCCCACTTCCGTCAATCCCTTCTACCCGATGCTTATACAGGTTTACTGGTGGTGATGAGCTCCTAAGAGCTGGAGCACAGAGCAAACAGAGAAAGACAGAAAAGACAGATGTCATGTTATTATTGTCAACAGCAACTGGACAGACCAAAGTTTAGACAGAAGGCATTTAAGGCTCCTGTCTGTGAGCGAGACGTATGAATGAATGACAATAGATCTTCCATCGGGACTCTGGTCCAGCTGAAGCGCTTAATCACAAACAGTGAAAAAAAAAAAGTAGTAATTTAAGTGCAACACTTGAAATGGAAAACTCCGAGTAAAAATAAGCAGACAGGAGTAATGTAGGGGATGCACTAAAAGTCGAGACTGGTCGACCAACTTGACAGTTTAAAATAAGATAATGCCTCGAAATGGCCTTTTAATTTACACTTACACTCTAGAATCAGGCGTCATCTCTCATGGGAGCCCAAACACTCAAGGCTACCAAATAAGCATCATAAAAATTCAAAATAAAGGCATTCTTAGTATTTATTAGAAAGCATACCTCGTGAAATCACTTCGAATTGCCTGATTTGAAGTCAGCAAGTTCACACTTAGCCAAACTGATCGATTTCCTGCATCTGTAGCGATCGACGAAGTCCCCAAATAATGCGGTCACTCACCGGCACAGAACACATTTCACATTGTGTCTCCCTTCCCATTCAAACCCCATAACTTAGACTGAGTGTGTCCAAGTGTGAGTCTCTCTGAGCGGTAACTTCTGTCCAGTAAAGATTCTGCCACCTGGAAGTCTCAGACTGATCGGGCGTCGGGGAGGCGAATCAAACAAAAGCTGACGTTAGCTTAATGGAAAGCAGCCAAGCTAACTACTGTACGGTGAGCCTCGGTTAGCTCACCGACGCCGGTTAGCATAACAAAACCGCCGCCAGCACCGAGACGACGCGAGCGACGAGGCGGCCGAACACGGAGAGTTTATGCCACATTTCTGTCCGGTAAAATGACGGCAGATCGATCAAAAACTCATATTGTACCTTTGTATGGAGACTTTATGATCCTCTGTGGGGTCGGGAGCCCTGGTCTTCCTTCTCGTGTGCGCCTGCGCAGTGGGGAGCTGTGACGTGTTTGTTTGGCTCGTCATCCCATTGGTAAGCGGAGGAACCGATGCGACATTATTAAAGCAAACATACACACGCAGCGAGAACGGTGAAAAATAAATAAAACAAGCATCCGTGGTTCTGGAAAACAATCTTATTTACCGCTGACATTACTTTTATGTGTCAGTTGAAAGCTTTTTTGACTGGTGTTAAATTACAAAGTAAAAATACTTGACTACAGTACTTAAGTCTGTTTTAGTACACTGCAGTGGAGTATAAATATTTTATAAGTATATTTATTCTCTGTAGGAAAATACATACTCTTATGTCGATAGTTTTGTCAAAATGGGTGTGTTATTGCTTAGTTTTGGTGGTCCTCCTCATCAGGCACAGGTTTAAGAGTAAGAAGGCTTTTCACCAAATACAGATCTGCGAGTAAGAACATAATCATCCGCAAGGCTGGCAGCTTTAGCTGAGACACTTTTTGTTCATGTAGGTTAAGTGGAAACTTTGTCTGAGTAGAAGACGGATACCCTATAGCAAAATGAATTCTCTGCCCTGTAACCCATCCTTAATGAGGAGCAGACATACACACTGCTCCTCCATGTCGAAGGTCCCTGAGCAAGACCCTGACCCCAAATTGCTCCTTGGCTGTGGGTGTGAATGTGTGTATGAATGGGTGATTGTGAGGCAAAACATTATAAAACATTGGATAATAGCTCTATAGAAACACAGTCCATTTACACGGAGAGAACATGTAAACTCCACACAGAAAGGTGCGGAGGTCTTGCTGCTGTGAGGTAACGGTGCTAATCACCACACCACCAAGCCATCAGGTCTGGAGTCCTCCATGAACATCAACTCTCTGGATTCTTCCAAAGGGTTCATTACCTCCAAAGTACACCACTGATCCAACAACACCAGACTTTCTCCTCAACAAAGTCAACATACGTCATAATTAAGGCAATGCATCAACACCTTTGTCACAATAGGAAGGACGGAGAAGAATGTGCTGAAACCGCACAATGACAAAAAAAAAAACACACAGCAAAATCACTGAAGGCAAGTACACAATGGAAGAGAAAAGATGGCTGTACAAAAGAACCCTACGTAGATAAGTACAAGCCGGCAATACAAAAGTAGCACCAACAAAAAAACTAAAACGTTACCGAGCCAAGAAGCGCAGTCATCAGTGTGGGCTTACACAAAGCCAAAGCAGATAAAATTACAAAATGGTGGGCTGACTACAATAGCAGTCAGCCCAAAATGATTTCAGGCCACAGCAATGTAGAAACAGGACCAGAACTACGGTGCAAAACAAAAAAAATTGCTCCAACTCCCCTACACTCACACATACTGCAGTGCCTGTGAAGAAAAGGCCATCAAATGCTATCACGAAGGAGAACATTTCAAACTAAGCTATCCATTGGCTCAGAAAGCTGCCACACAAAGGGGACACGACATGGGTTTGTGTTAGAAAAACGCCTCTTTTAAATCTGTTTATAATAAAAATAACAGGCCTTCTATCAAGTCCAGCTGCCCTCCATTGAACCCTGTCATGAGACCCATGTCACTTCAAATCTTCCACCGTATTTTCTGACATCCACACAGGGATTATAGGTCATAGTACTGTTAAACTCCTTTTCATGCATTCCTGTCATGCCAAAACTTTATTTTCTCCTCCTCCTCTGCCTTTCCCAGCTGGCCCGCAACAGTCTCTTGAAAGGGTGTCTACCTTCGTGCACCCTCAGATTCATCCAGTGCTTTAACAGCAGCTTTTCCAGAAAAGACATAATGGCATTTCCCTTGCCTCCATCTGCAGTACACACTTCGGTGATGCTCTCACTGCCCTCAAACACACTCGGAGCCTGCATTACATCCAGCCCGCAAGCACAGATTTTGCTGCTGATTCATACACAACACCCCCATAGTCTAGCCTTTACCCTACTTAAAACTATATAGATAGATATAGATAGATATATCTATATATACTGTATATGTTTCAGCTTTTGGGTGCTCATTTGACCATCTTTATATTTTTCCTTTATTGTTCTTTTGCAGCAACCCAGAGGAGGCCCACTCACACCTGGGAACGC
Source organism: Brotula barbata (assembly GCA_900303265.1). Classification (NCBI taxonomy): domain Eukaryota; kingdom Metazoa; phylum Chordata; class Actinopteri; order Ophidiiformes; family Ophidiidae; genus Brotula; species Brotula barbata. The sequence goes on along the minus strand of OMNV01010095.1, from coordinate 71,892 downwards.
TGACGAAGACTACAGAGGTTTAATTAGATAGAATCACAAGATCGATCCGTCTAACCATCATCCATCCATCCACCTGTCCATCCATCTATCATCTATCGATCTAAATATCCATCCATCCATAAACTCCCTACACCACTTACTGTACCTGTCTGTTATGGTCACCTAGAGGTGGGACATAACCAACTACTACGTTTGTGGTTGATCATCTCTCTATTTGTTCAAACATGACAAAATAGTAACAGTAAAGTAATACATTATTAATGCTTTGACCCTTTATTGTCGACAGGTAATTTGTTTTTCTACCTACAGTATCTATCTCATGATATTAACTACTTTTTTGCCCTTTCTCTCTCTCTCTCTCTCTCTCTCTCTCTCTCTCTCTTTTCCACTAAGTCCCATCATCTGCACGGTGATCTTCCCATATCCACTGGCATATCTTCAATTATATCATCAGAAAAATAAGGCTGGACTTATGGACTTACTCCCCTGAGGTGTTCCACCCTCCTCAACATTTACTGGATATTTCTGACCAATCTGACTCAGCGATCGATCACTTTCGCTTTCTGAACTTTCTCCCAACCAGCCTTCTTAAGTACCTATTTCCCTCCTCTTCCTTCTGTGGTCATCGGGTGTAGCGATGTTGATTTCACGTGAACCCGAGCAGTGGCCACTCTCTCTGGTTCCTTCTCGATAGACGTTCCAATCACACGCTGGTGCCATATTATTGGAAACCAGTGTAAGATCAAGCACAGACTTCCTTGTTTTATCTCCATCGTTTAAGCACACTAAACTTTCACATCCAACAGCTCTTCCATTACTGGACCATTACTATGCACTCTCTCACCGCACTGTGTTATGTTTTATGCACACCATATAACATTATTTCTATCCTGCCCCTTTATAGCCTAAGGCCTGTTTATCTATAGCCTTAAACATGGGTTGTAACGATTTATGACTCGTCCTCTCATCCCACACTTCTAGCGTCTCATATTCCTATTTACTCCCTACAACAAGTATTCTGTACGGAATCCCCTGTCCTACCAATGTGACACACCCTAAGGGCGCCCGGTGGCTCACTGCTTTAAGGGCCTAGCACGTAACGCGGTGGCACGGGTTCAATTCTGGCCTGTGCCCGTTGCTGCACGTCATCCTCTCCCTCAGGTCTGTCCTTCCTGTCTGTCTCTCTACTTAAACAATCACTATAAAGCAGAAGATGTCAAAAAAGTAATATAAAAAAACCCCTCATACACACACATATGAGAAATGTCTTGCACACTGGATTAAAAGTGCAACTACGCCACTTAGTGGAGATTTATGTAGCATAGCGATGCAAGGACTGAGCTATGGCTACATGTTTACCCTTGTTCAATGAAAAAAAAACTAAGATTGTTCAGTTCAGTGTTGTTTTTCTGCATGCTACATTTGCAATGAAGATGAAATTGGAAAGATGCACATGGGTACCGCTGTTTTTTTCCCAGAAAAACAAAAAGAAACAAAGGCAGGAACATGGACAGGTGAGCAAGAGAGGCTAAACTAAGCTAGCGCAGCTAATAAAGAACGTGGACGTAACGTTGGTCAACACTGCAGAAAGCGTGGCAGGAAGGACAGCTGTTTTCACACCGAAACAGAACCAGGATCTGTTGGACCTCGCTGAAATAAATGACTGCATAAAAATAAAGGCCACAAAAAATCCAAAGAAACTGGCAGAAAATGACAGCAGAGCAACGCTAACCAACAGTGTAAGAAATTCCATCACATAACAAAAACTGCACCAAGTGAAGAAATAAAGCACAACTCATCCAGCAGGGATGATGCTTACATTTTTGTAGGTGATCCATTATGGTCCATTACATGTCCAACTCGGGCAAAAACAACAATAAAACTAAAGAAACCAACGGAGGAATCGTACGTAGCAGCACGTCCTCTCCACTCTCTCGAGCGCCAATCTCAACTGACCTTATAAAGGGGGTTTGACACACACCTGGACTGCTTCAGCCCGTACCAAAACAAGAGGAGGTTGATGAGCACATGAACGTTAATACAAGGAAATCCAATAACTTCCTAGGATTCATTTATAAGATCATTGACACGACTGAATGGCTCTATACATGGTAAATAATCCAAATCTATCAATTTAAACGTTATTAAACAAACAAAGGAAACATTCCTACTGAACGCAAAACACTCCACTTGGTTTAGCCCAGCGACGTTGGTGATGACATCATCAATACCACAAAGAATCAGGAAGTGCTGAGCGGCCTGCTCCCAAACTGATCTTCATGGAGAGTCTGAACAAAGCAACGAACAATGAAACATAATAAAGGAAACTGATAACAACTTATGACTGTGTGTGTGCTTTAGCTTAACTATAAACTCTAACATTAACTAACAAACACACGTATAAATAATGTGGTATACTGTCTTTGCCTCACATTCACCCATTCGTACACACACTCACACACCGACAGCCCAGGAAACCGTGCAAGGCAGGAGGCGGAGGATTCGGAGGAGCCAGGGATGGAACCAGCAACCCTTTGATCACGAGGCGATCGTCCTACCTAAGCCACGCCCCCCTGGTCTTTGTCACACTAACCCTTACCCTTTAAAGCTGTAATACTGTAGTATTCATTTCCCTTATGTTTGCCTTTGTTCCATTTTCAGAATTCATCCTGATCTTTTTCCTGAAGTAATGATTGGCACATTGATGGGTCCCAAAGTTTAAGAGTCTAACTCTGTGCTATTATGATGATGATGATGATGATTAGTCTTCAGGTATTCCGTTCCAAAAACCGTAATGAGAATGTGGAAGGGGTTAGTTACTGTGGCAACGGGTTTACCTCGGGTAACCCCGAGCTTAACTCTGTCAGACATCAGTGAATTCATCAGTCAATAACTTTGCTACATGTCCAGCAGTGAAAGAGATTCAATACGCCCACAGTGTACATCTTCTCGTGCACTTTTTATTAATTAGATTAATATAGATTTTTATTCAATTCAGAACTGACTAATTAGCATTTTCTGTGAATTCTACAGACTGTAAAACTGTAGGGTTCCGAGTATGCAAAGGCCAAAGACAGCATAATGACGACAGAGACGAATTAATTCACTCCACTGAGAGGTGGATCCTTCTAAAATGTGATTTATGCTCTTTCCTGTTGTCCCTAGATTCATAATGTGGTTTAAATGTAATTTCATTAAGGTCATGTTCATATAAACGAAATGAAAGGACGCTTTTCAGCTGGACTCTGGCTGATTAAAGAGTCTGAAATATGTTCACGGGAAACTATAGAATATTAACAATATAGGATTTCAACAGAACAAAGGAAACATTCATCATTATTTTTTCGATCTACTGCAAAGATTACATGAGCCAGGGCCAGAGCAGTTTGATGATGGTAAAAACATTCTATCCCTAATGTATGTTGTATAATTTGACAAAGTTGTGTGTGTGCTAAGTCAGTATCTTTAATGAACTGTCTGGAGGACAGAGAAAGTGATGGAAGGCTGTTTCTGTTTATAGGGAATATGCTGTGGTTTAATGATGAAAACACGATGAAACACAGCCTGAGCCTCGGGCTCACTCACTGATAAACATACAGTAACTACATATGATGCTGTCTGATACTAAAGTACTAACAAAACTGTTAAAAAAAATAATAAATCTTAAACTGTACCATCAATGAGTCCTGTCAGATGTACAAGTGATTTTTTTTTTCTAGTTTTATTTCTAGGTTTCAAAATCAAATATAAGCTGACGACTGCAGAAAAGATTTCACGCCAAAACTGTATTTAGAACACAAAAATCCATGATATGTCAGCTTAAAGGTCAAATACATTTCCTCTCCAACATACACTGAACATACAGACAGGAAATGAACTCCAGTGTTACGTTATTTCTCAAAGGTTTCTCTTTTCTTCCTTTTCCTCAACACTTTAAACCCGAATCAGCTCACAGTACTCAAAATTCATGAAAAAACTGAGCATGAAGTCAGCTAAAAGTCTTTCAAAACGTAATTCTTTTTTAAACACAACTTAAAACTATTAGTTATATTGTCGCAACTATTTAATTTCTGTTTCGTTAAATAATATGGTTCAGCAGTACAAAGTTAAATTAAAGTTCTACTAGCCTTGAACTCAATAGAATAACTTAAAAAAAATCAAAAACTAACATAATTCTACTCAAACCTTTTGTAAGGAATTACCATAAAAATCCACAAAAGACGCAAATTTGAATTAATATCGCTAAAAAATGGATAACGACCTGCAAACAAAGTTAACATTTTATTCAACAAGTACCAACAATTCAAACAAACGTCAAAACTGAATCTGAATATCTCGCACATCATCTAATCAACATGTTGCTGTCTCTGTAAACGTTGTACATAAAGTGCATTAAAGCGCCTCATGTGAACAGCTGGACGCAAGTTTTTCAAAACAACTGGTCTGTAAGGAAAATCTACAAAGTACCAAAACGACACGTGAATGATCGGGGCAACAAACTGAGCACAGACAGAGAACATTTTAACGATAAAACATTCCAGCACTCGATCCGGCTCACACTGTGTGGCTGTGATCATTCTTATTCCAGCAGTTTGCTCTGCGAAGGCTGATCAGAGGATAAATTATTTGACAATACACCCAAACAGGGTTGCATTTTAATTCTTTGTCTGTGTTAATTAACCTTGAATGAACGTGTCCAGAGGTTAAATAAGTAACAAAAATGACAATACAGCATGTATTACGTTAAACATTAATACATCCAATGTGGCGGCCAATTGTTTGCTTGCCTGCGTCACGGCGTAAAATGTGCTGGACCGCATACTCAGGCCTCCGCTTCCTGCGTCTTTCACCCTGTTTTTGACGGGGAGGCGTTCATGTTCATGTTTCCTGTTCGTGATGTCAAATTCTCGTAGAATTCTGCGTTCCGGAGCTCACAAACAAGGGAGCGTCTTTCTGGGCGCACAAACCACTCGGCAGAGTTTTAGGATGAACGCACGCTTTCCCCTTCTCTAAGCGTCCTTTTTTTTACGTTCAAGGGTATGTTTTACCGCCTTTCGTCCGGCACACAGCGACGTGTGCTGGATGCTGGATTCTTCCTTTCAGACATCCTCGCACGCTAAAAATTTCATAAAGTGCTTGGACACAGAGGTTGAAGGAGAATAAATTAGTATTTGCTGTATTCTTCCGCCACGTTTTCCTTTCATTCTCCTATTTGTGCGAGGAAAAACTGAACGCGCGGCGCACAGCCCACCTGAATGAATGCTCTGAAGAGGAGAGAATAATCTGGGTCAAATAGATCTGAATTACAGCTATCCAGCCCGTCAATCCAATAGCATAGGGGTTTTCAACCACTGGTCCGTGACAATGGCTTAAGCACTGAATTGAGTCTGATATTTGGAGGAAGAGGCTGTAAACACTCGATACGGGGTGCAGCCAACACTTTTGCATCACTGAGGATCGTTAAGTCTAAAGTGCAATATTCTCCACTTTGACAAAAAACTGGCACAATGTTACAGTCTTGAATAGTCTTGTACATGAGTGCAGGAAGAGGGGCGCTGCAGACCCCTACTGACGAGGGGTGGAATAGTTGCACATTTTACCAAATCACAGAATGTGTTTCAAATTAAAGCATATAATAAGATGTCAAGAATATATACAGAAAAAAAAGTTTAAAAACGTGCAAATTCAATTATTTCCCCGTTGTGGAGCAACAACGTCATCACTTTGTAGCACAGGCGCTGATCCCGATAGGTGGCAAAAACACTCTGTGGCGGGTACGGGATGCAAAATAGAAAACAGGAGGAGGAGCCAATCACAGCAAGGGGGCGGTCCGACGCTTTAGAGGAACGCCAAAGTAAAGGCGTCCAGCAGCGGGCGGTCCTGTGCGCAGAGGAACTGCAGAGTAGAGAAGAAGAAATGAAATCAGTGCAGCCCACTGAAAATAGATATTATTTTCATCATCGACTTACAAACTTTATTATCATGTTTATTAAGGTAAGACAAGAAATTTAACACATTTACAATTATGATGTTATGATGTTATGAGAGCGAGTTTTACTGTGCGTCAGATTTCATTCACCTCAACCGCTGTGTCCACCCCCAATTCCCTCATACGTTCTCTAAAGGCATTAAAGCACAGTAAAATTTAAAATAGACTCTTGATTACCCATCATTCACTGAACAAGTGCAACTTAAGTGCACTTATGGCTCGGGTATTTTCACATTACTCTGACTAATGCTGAAGGCATGTAATCACGTCAAAATAATCACGGTCAGTTAAATGTCAGGGATGTTTACTGACGTCAAAATCACAGTAAGGGTACCGGCGAGGATCAGAACCGGGGGAGACACGGCAGAGGTACGAAAACACACGAAGTAAAATAAACAAGCAAAAAGTTGAGAGCAGAAAGACACGGCGATCGGATGAAAACACGAGGCAAAGTCGCAGCAAGGCGAGCGAGCAGGCAGAGAAAGCTACGTCGCATTAAATGAAGCATGTGGTAACAGATTCCATTTAATAATCCAGGAGCTCCGATTGCTGACATACTGTAACTCGTCCATTATTAACCTTTTTGCGGTACGTGATGTTGTACAGCCACGGAGCTCCACGTTCATTTGGCTGAAACTCGTCGAGTTCGCGACCGGACGTCACAGACAGAATGACGATTCAAACCTTTCAGTGGAGACTCAAGAGTTTGAAGGACGTCTATGTTGCAAGAGCACAAATAATGTGAATGGAAAAGATATGAATGTGGCTGAATGACAGAAGCTTAAACTGATTCATGGCAACAATGTGACTGCTCTTGCTAAGTATATTAACGTGGGAGAAGGCCTGAAGAAGAAGAAGAAGAAGATAAGAGATTGAGAATCAACTAAAGCCAAAGGTGACCTAAAGATGAAGCGGTGAGTTTAACGGGAAGGACAACTAGTGTCTGTGGGAAGTTATGATATATGGAACTATAATGAAATGAAGACAGGCAAATGTTAAGATGTGAAAGCTGTGAGCAGATGGACGCAAAAGACAAAAACTGACTCAAAAGGTACTTTTAATGTACTCCATGGCGTTTTCCCTTTGAAATTATGGGATAAAATGTTGCGGAAAGAAGTAGTTTATAGACAATGTATGAAATGTAGAATAAAGTGCAGATTTTTGAAATGTACAAAAATGTTTCGATGGTAGAGGCCCTGGAGCAGACTAGAAATATCCAGATGTATTAAGAATAATTCATGAGGAGGAAAGCAGGACCAGCTGCTCTGCATCCATCTTTCAATTGATCATAAGGCTCACATGAGTAAATGACCACGAAACTGATTGGTAGAGCTTTTCTCCCAAAGCACTTTACAACGTTTGCCTCACATTCACCCATTCATACACACATTCACACACAGACAGCCAAGGTAACCATACGAGGCTCACTTGATAGTCGGGAGCAATTTGGGGTCAGGGTCTTGCTCAGGGACCTTCGACGTAGAGGAGTAGGCGATCGAGCCAGTGACCCTTCCATCTCTAGGCGATCACCCTTAACCCCTAAGCCACGCCACCCCAATAATCCAAAGGAAAATATTGTGACGGGTTCGATACCAGGCTGTAGCAACAGGTACCAGGGTTCAACATGACCCATGTCACCATGAACCGGTCACCGACAAAGATCGCAAACCCTGTCAACGGCGTTTGTGATGCACGCTAGCCAAGCGGATGGAGGGCAACGGGTCATCAGGCCCACTCAACATCTGGGCGAGAGGGGCAAAATGAGGTCACAGCGCATGGAGAGGTTCATAAAGACAGCGTGCACGTGGTAGAAGAGTGACCTGCTCCTCATCGTTTGCATGAGAAACAGTGTGTGTGTGTGTGTGTGGGATTGAGGGATTTCAATTCAAATCTTAAAAACGTTCGAACACGCTGCTCCACACGCGTGATATCAAAAATTGATCTCTCCACTGGGCTTCATTTGAAAATCCATTCCCAGAATCCATCCTCTCCATTCCAACCACAGAGGTTCTGCTGATTACTCCACTCAGCATCTGCTCTCCAGTCCAGACACGCAAAGGAAACCGAAGTATTGACCGACCGCTTCATTTAGCTTGTTTCACAACACCTAGCTTATTATTCTCTCAAACGATTCAATAAATCGTTGAAATATCATTAGGAGGCTGCTGATGTCTGTTTACCATCTGTGGTCAATTTGGTTCTTGTGATTAAAGTTGATTGGAATTTCATCCAAACCTTTAAAAACAAACATCTTTACAACTCATTCACTATTCAAGTCTGTTTTGTCTTGTTGTGTCGTCTTTTTTCTTTGTTGTTTGATCACGGAAATGTTCGTCACTGCAAAAAATGTAGCTACATTTTTTTGAGTTACAGCAATATTCGTTTATTGGCAAAAACATACTATTGTTACCCATTAGATATCTGCGTTTATACAGTATATATCTATATATATCAGTAATTGGAGTTGCCTCTTCTCACCCCACCAATCATATCAATTCGTGTTTACCAATTTGTTATTCCTCAAACACATATTTATTGATCCTGCTCCGTTTATCCAGCGACACTGTTGCTATTCAGGGGTGTTGTTGTTGTTGTTTTCTCTCAAATCCACAGAACAGAATACAAAACATAACAGAACATCTTGCAAACATATTTGGGAAAAGCACCATATTTTTTGGGTACATTTGCTTGATACGTTGAGGATGTTGACAAATGAAAAGCTGTTAAAAGTCCGGGCCAAATGGGTCTTATGGAAAGGGTTCAGATGGGCGCTCGGCTTGTTCTCTGGATTGTTGGATCGCACGTGACGAATTACATGGTCACATACTTGTTCGATTCATGCTTTTTCTACCTGGGTCGTTTTCCTTTTAACAATGGTTGCCATGGTAGCACAACAGGAAAAATATAAATGAAGCCTCTGCTGCATAAGCCTACAATGTAATACACTCATTAAAATATCTTTAAAAGCCTCATACTCTCTCTCACGGCACTTCAGCAGGTTTTTATGCTTCTGCGCCTATTGTTGGTTTTAATCCAGGAATGCTAGTATTGCCGCCATCGGTGCAAGGATAAGGGTTTTATGGTTTCTAAGTTTTGTTGCCTGCATGTTTTACTTTGTACAATTGTCATTCGGAATCTCGCCAAGGTCACCGTCTTTTCATTACCAAGATGAGACAATGAATCTTTGCTCGACACGTAAACAATCACCTGCCTCGTGCGGGAGCAGTAATCTCCGTCCTTCTTCCTCCATTGAAGTTTGAAAACTCATCTTCACGTCTTCCTCGCCTCTCACCCTCCAGGCTTCGTCGTCTGTGCTCTTGCTCGCGTGAAAGGAAAGCACATTTTCTCATATCTCTTAAATTAGTTTTCGTGTCTTTCTCTATGTACTTTGTGCGTATCATCATAGCTGCTATGAACGCCTTTTAAAGGAATCTTTCCAGTGGGTGAACGAGTGATACAACCTTCAGAACTCTTGATGGTTACTCAGGAACACCGAGTATGTTTCAGGCTGTGTGTGTGTTTCTTACGCTTTTCTGATTGTGTGAGCAAGCAAAACTTCAGGTTCCAGTTCTATTGTTAGAAAACTCAGCAATCACACAGCAATTTTGTTCAAAGGACAATCTCTTATTTGGTGGCTTCACCATCGACAACTCTCTACTGGCCATCGAGATAACGGTTCGCCGCTGAAAATGAAGCACGTGTATCGGTATCCAAGAATGTTTCAGACTCAAATCGCTAAATTTTGTCAAGTGCAAATTACAGCAATTTTCTCAGAAACACATTCTTTGAAATGGACGAAATCAATCATTATCCTGCTGAATGAGCTTCTACTTTGGCAGCATGGCTTAGGTGGTAGGGTGGTAGGGTGGTTGCCTAGTGATCGAAGAGTTGCCTGTTCAATCCCCGCCCGTCCATGTCGAAGGTCCCTGAGCGAGACCCTAACCCTGAATTGCTCCCGACAAGCAAGCGTGCATGGTTACCTCGGCTGTCAGTGTGTGAATGGGTGAATGAGAGGCGAACGTTGTACAGTGCTTTGCATAAAAGCGCTATAGAAATGCAGTCCATTTACCATGTACTTCAAAATAAATGACCCACCTACACTCGTCTATTCGTCCCTCTGCCTTTCGCTGAATAGGCCAGAATAGGCTGCAGTCCCATACTGTGACCCTTCGCCATTTAGATAATGGACGGCACGACCATGACGCATAAATTTCTTAACATATATGTACTTAATTTATTATTTGAATATGGGCTATTAGAAATATAACGTTAGAATGACAGAATTTTGTATACGTTAATAGAAGAATAGCGGTATTGATTCTTTTGACATGCACCAAATCATAGCTACCCAAGAGTGAATGGACCGCCACAATGACCAAAAGACGAGCCGCAAGCTCACACACTCACACACAAACTGCATAGATCTGCCTCCGAGTTTTTACTTCACTTTATGAATGATGAATTCTAAGTCGAATAAGCACAAGAGTTAGTGTGAACAATGGTCGCCTTTCAAACAATCAAACAGTATCTTCTCAAGGTAAACCTTATGAAAAATACATTAAAATATAGATTAGAGCACAAGTGGATAGAAGATAAGGGACAGAACAAGTTAACAATATAAATAAAAGAATTCACATGGGAACATATGAGGAGGAATTGATTTACGAGGATGTTAAGTATCCACTTTCACGAGATAAAAATGCAATTTGCAGTAGAAAGAGATATTTAGTGGTGCAGTGCTGATATTTAGTTTGACAGAACTTGAAAATTCACAAAGATTAAAGCAAAGGAAAAAAATTCTTTTCGTAATGAAGGTGGAATTAAAAAAAAGTTTTAATTATTCTCAGTTATGATTATTATTATTACTATTATTACCATATGCACGCCAAGTGAAATAGAAATAGAAAACAGTAGAAGTCCAAGTTTGCAGAAGAGACAAAAAGCTGTCAGAGTTGTTGATCAGGCATGTTGGAGCACTAATTGGACATGCCTGCCTGTGGATCTCAAGCTGCACTGTGCTTGATATGGGGCTTAAGAGTGATGTAGCTGGGGGCGTCCATGTAAAGCTATAAAAGTTTCGAAAGCTTCTAAATCTCAGAGGCAACCAGTGGGAAAAAAAGTAAAAAGAGGGATTCCTGATGATAAGTCTTCTCCGCCTAAGCTTCTCAGGTCCCTTTGGCTTACGTATAGACTTTTGAGGATTATTCTATACACATAAAGAAGTCTGTGAGTCAGTGCTTTTCTAATATTTCTAATGAGCAACCTTTGAAACGAATGAACAACCATGCATACACACACTTTGAGTTATTACCGCTATAGCAAATTGCTACCTTTGCTGCATTTGGAATCCATAATAACGTGAGATAAATCCATCCTCTCCGGTCAAACGACGACCCCAATGACAGAAGGATGAAACGTGTGAAGTGAATACAACCACCGTGGAGAATACATCGAAAAATATTACCTCTGGAGTTCATCTCCAAATGGATAAATGCCGTTCTCAGAATGAATCGACAAACTTGTGTAATTGATACTTGGAGCGCACACTCAAAAAAAAGAGCCATACAAAGCGAAGATATCTGTTATTGGCAGATACTTCTAAAATATCTTCTGCAATTATTGAACAATACTTGCAAAATGAAACGTATTCTCAAGAATAATTAGATGAACAATAGGAGTGATTACGTGGACAACGATGCCGTTTTCAATGCTATGTGCAATTTCAACGTGTTTGATGTTTATTTTCTTGTAGCGTTTACTTTGTTTCATACCGTGAAATGCTAGTCCCACTCCAAGTCCTCTCAGTGCTGGGACTTCAGGCAACCGGCACATTTCGGAGGGGAATTGGCTGACAGGTCCGGGATATCTGAGTCAGTCAACCGTGTTATGCCTGACGTGTTAGGACGTATAACTGGTTTGTCTTTCCTTACATGGCGGGTGGACATGCAAATAAAAGAAGAAAGAAGAAAGAAAGAAAGAAAGAAAGGATACTTTATTGGTCCCCATAGGAAAATCAATTTTCTTCTTCTTCCTTATCTTCCATCCAGTGCCTCGGTCAGGGGCGATGGCAGGACTGATTAACCCAACACCTTTTGCAATTTGCAGCAATTTTCCCAAACACAGTTTTATTGACTGCACTCGACACTGAAAACCACAGGAAACAACTTTCTACATTTAAAATCATGCAGCACAGGAAACAGTACGCTCCTGGAGCACAGCGTTTGTGGACATTTGGGGTTGGGAACTCATTATCTAGAGCTAGACATCAAATAAACAAAGAAAACAAATATATAGAATTGGTAAATGCGCAAAATAAACTCAAAAATATCACACACAAATCAATGAAATATAACGTGAAATTACCTCGTTGCCGCTTTCGACTGGCGCAAACTCCTTTTAACACTTGCTATCTTTCCCAGTTTCTGTTTTACACGGTTCCGTTTTCTTGCCGTTTTCGCGTTTCCGTCTGTTCCTGCTTCCGTGTGAACCGGAAGTAACAAAATAAGAGCACCCTAAAAACAAAACTAACTCAAGTTTTACACCTGTCAAACAGTGCGTTAAGGTCATTATTTTAATACATTTACAGAATACATTTACAAATACCGTTTATTTGTAATGAGCCTTTTAAAGTAAAGCGCTAGAGCTTCAAAAGTACCAGAGACAGAAAAAAAAACCGAGACAGAACACAAAATATCAAAGCACACACACACACACACACACACACACACACACACTATTTTAAAACAGTGGCACAAGCATAAGCAAAATAAATCACAAGTACTTATTTATGCCTTCATTCATTCATTGATTGTGATGTGTAGTGAATTTAATCATATCCTGTGAAGTGTAGACTATGCTTCATTTTCTGTCTTTTATTATTGTGGTTTGCACTCTTCATGGTCAAGTTCATTTCCTCTTGTCCTGCCAGCCAGAGAAAAGCATCTAAAGCCGCAGCAGTCTATTAGAGCAGAGTGCCCTATCCCACCGAACTGTTTGCTCTTAGTTAACCCGGCATACTTAGTATCCATCATCGGCGGTAAAAGCATCCCTCATCCTGTGCTGACATTTTCTGCTGGAGCTGAACTCCAGCATGAGAAAAGTAGAAGACTGGAGTAAAAACAATGGAAAATGGCAGCCGTAATGGGATTCCTGCAGTGTGTCCACCTTTACTGTAAATTGGTGAGTGGGGTTGGAGTTTATCCCGTTCTCCACACGGTGAGAGGTACAAGGTGTCCTCGTTAGGTGAACATGAGATGAACAAATGCACAGACAGACGAACTCATTCACACCTTCAGGCAATTTAGTGTCGAACATGCTGCGCTGTGAAACTGGAGCACCAGGAGACAAAGGGCCGGTCTATGCATTAATAAATGTGGATTTCTGCTACAGTGTTTTTAACAACGATTCATTTGCATCCTCTCCTCTTCACTCTCCTACCCCCCACCCCCACCCCCCTCTCCTAGAAATACAGTTTTCCCTCCATCTGCAGTCGATGGATTGCATTCAGATTTCCACTTCCTGTTGTTTTTGTTCGCCTTTCAATGCGCATCACGGTCTTTAAAAATATTTTCTCATGTTGGAAAAAACAAATAGCAGCTGGTGAGAGCACATCACCTGCAGGACATCTCCAACAAAATCCTAACTGATCAATTTTTGAGCGTATTGAACAGATCGATGATTGCTTCCTCTAATCTGTCAATCTCTGGTGCTGTCTGCCAATTTTCTGCGAGAGGATTTGTTCTTTTGCATTTGTTTCCCAGATTTGAGGCATGATTTGTTCATCGTTGGGCGTGGGTGTTCTCATTTTGATGAATTTGCAGCGTGTTTTAAATTTTCAGTGAATCCTTGATTTGCAGCTTGTCGAGTCCTCTCAGCCGCTGGGCGACAGCGACACGAAGTCAATGACAAAATCAGCCCATCACTTTCAAAATGAAGCTGAAATGAAAGGATTATGATGTGAGCACGGGCGAGAGAAACTTGTTTATATTTTTATGATTCTGTAGAAAATCATAGCCACAATTCATGCAGCCACACCAACACCAAGACCAAGCACGTTACACACACCACACTGTGAGAGAAGCAGGAGGATGGAGTCTTTGAAGGACGAAATACATCTCTGATCCGCTCGTGCATAATGAAGGATCCACATCCATCAGTGTGCTCAATATTTCCAGGGTAAAAACTAAACGCAGTCAAGTAGCTTTTCGTGTCTATTTTATTATTGTGTCCATCACCACAGTTTAGTTTCTATTGGCTACGTTATATCAATATATCTATATATCTATATATGAACCACAGACATTTCTTGGGTGTGCTGGAGGGGTACAATGGCTAACCCAGGGGTGGCTACAGCACCACCAAGCCCCTCCCTGGCGCCACCTGTGTCTCCTTGTAAAGCTCACTGAGTTGCCTTCGGGTCTGAATGCTGCTATATTAAAAAACCTGTCTTGCCTGTTTTTTATTATAGAACGATAAATGGCGAAAGAGCCTCTGGTGAAATCTCTCTCTGTAGTATAAGTTAATGTCAGCAGCAGTAGTAGCAGTAGGGCGCCGTAGCTTAGGTGGTGGGACGATGGCCTACTGATCGGGGTTGCCGGTTCGATCTTTTGTTCCTCCATGTAGAAGGTCCCTGAGCAAGAGCCTAACCCAAAAAGTGGGCCTTGCATGGGAGGCAAACATTATAAAGTGCTTTGGATAAAAGCGTAATTTGAGACCCAAAGTTGCTTGACTGTTTATTTCTTCTATTCATTTGAAGGTCTGATCCATTTGTTACACCAACCTTTAGTAGTTGTTTAGTTACGATTGAATTATCTGCAAGGCCACGTACTGTACGAAAGTAATATTCTTAACTCTTACACATAATATTTCACAAGAAACATCACATAAAACCAACTGGCAGCTAGTTACTTCGACCATCATACATCTGTGTAAGTATTTATTTTTTAATGATAATACTGACGTGCTACAACGTTTCACTATAAATGAACACAAACACAAGGACGGGTCATTAATTTCTAACATAAAAATTAAAATATACAATTACTTTAACAACGATTCATTTGCATCCCCTCCTCTTCACTCTACTACCCCCTCCCCCCTCCTAGAAATAGAGTTTTCCCTCCGTCTGCAGTGGACGGATCGCATTCAGATTTCCACTTCCTGTTGTTTTTTTTAGCCTTTCAATGCGCATCATGGCCTTTAAAAGTATTTTCTCAAGTTGGAAAAACAAAAAGCAGCTGGTAAGAGCACATCACCTTTCTGACAAACACACATGACCTGTAGGTGCTCATTTGAATCAGGCTTAGATTTATAAATTGTGAAAACAAAAAAAGCCAGTCACCATAATAAAATATAAACATTTTAACTATTCAGATTTGTTCTTAAATCTCAACAACATTCTGGACTTCCTTCCATTGTAATCCATCTTCAGCTACTTGACACAGATGTTTCCAAACAGAGTCGTGCATGAGGAAAGTAGCAGAAAGATGGTCAGTGATGTGCACCTGAGGTAGTTGTAGTCATTAAAATGATAAAAATCAACATTGGATCACCTAAACAATGTGATGAATAAAACTTTTTTTCTTCACTCGTTTTTTTCACCAAATGGAAATAATAACATCTATAATAAACAAATGACTGATTTTTCTTGAGTCATTCATACAGATGTGATACGCAGCACGATCTTCTACACGACAACTGATTCACAGCCGACTGTTGAAATGATGATGAATATTCATTACATTTTATCCGTTTATCTTTGTCAATGAATCAAAGAGCAACAAGCACATGATTTATACAAACACGATTTAATGACAACAACAAAGCTCATGTCAGTCATTGTATTTTCACAGTATCAGACGGATCGTTATTCGCTCGCTCGGTCATTTGGAGCTGTGAGAGAATAAAAACACAAATACACACACGCCCCCGCACATCTTATATTTAGAAAAGAAAAGATACGTGAGTCACTGTCACCACAAGAAATAATCAAATTCAAAAATGAACAAAACTTTTTTTTTTTTTTTTTTTTCATAATCATAGCTTTTTCGATTCATCGAAATGAAATGCAATAAATAAAAAGGTATAAACTAACAAGACAACATTGTACAGATTTTGTGGGACGTATTGCACGTTTCTATGCATCAGGGTCTCTTTTGTTCTGAGGCCGGAGCAGAGTGATCACAGCGTTGCCGTGTGTGCTGAAAGCTCTCCAGCTGTGGTTGCTGGTATGTATAAGTATTATAGATGCATAAGTATTTCTGTGCTGAAGTACAGATGCTGTGGAAGTCTATCTCGAGGTGCAGCCACCATTTCAGGGGATTTTCATTGTGGTCTAAGTATGATATATAATTAAGATGTATGAAATGGTTTTTTTTTTTTTATAGTCTACAAATTATACTATACAAGACAAAGACTGTAGACCGGATGAAGCAGAGTGCTGATTCTCCTCTTTATGAATCCGTTGCTGCCTTTTTTGAATTCATAATGAAACATTCATTTTTATTTGGCTACGTTGTGCATTTCTCACTTCAGCAGCTGCACCTTTTCTGCATTTAGTTCACAGTGACGATGGGCTCCACAGAGAGGATATCTGTTTTATTTGTGAGGACCTGCCTGGCAGTGAAGAGCACATGTCTGTTCTTCAGGTTGTGGGACTGACTGGAGGACGCCTGACTCTGGTGCGAAGAGGCTTGGCTCGGGTGAGAGGAGGCGTGGCTCAGACGCGAGGACTCGTGGTTGTTCAGCCAGGCGGTTCGATGGCAAGGAGCGCGAGCGGCTACTGGGCGGAGCTCCGGCTCTAAGACAACCGCTGCCCTCCGACTCCTCCTGCACACGTCCACGAGGATCCGCAGCTCCTGGCGAAAGGTAGGATTCAGGCAGCAGTAGATGAAGGGGTTGTAGCAGGTGGAGCTCATGGCCAGCCAGTGAAAGCAAAAGTAAAGTGCGTTTGAGGACTGGATGGCCTGGCTGGACAGCAGCACCACGTAGCAGTTGAGCGGGAACCAGCAGACGGCAAACACAACCACCACCAGGAGCAACATGGCCAAAGTCCGCCTGCGTTTTCTTCTCTGCGTGGCGTGCTGGGCTGTGGTGGTGTCACCGATGGCGTTGTGGTGCCACAGCCGACAGGCCACCGTGGTGTAGGCTGCAGTGATGATGAGGAGGGGCAGCATGTAGAGTAGGATGAAGGTCAGGAGGTCAATGTACTGCCAGTAGACATCTGATGGCTCGGGGAAATCCGGGACACAAAGGCTGCGCTCCTGCTCCTTACTAGTCGGGGGAAATTCAATATGAGGGAAGAGAGGAGAGGACATGATATAACGGGGATTAGAGGAGATAAGAGCAGGGGGTAATGACAGACATAACAATGGAGGAGGATGAGCAACGCAGGAGTTGATGCGCACGATGTGAAAGGAAGAAAAGAGGCAGATACCTGAAGAGGGGAGGATAAGGGAAGTCAGAGTCACCGAGAGAAAAAGACACAAGAAAGAGAAAGATAATGTCCGTAACTAGACATGTACACTTTCAGCAGAAACTGTGGGGGTGACTGCAATATGCTGAAATATATATTCGGATTGAAAAGCCACAAAAGAGGAAACTGGGTGCATTGGAATAGTTTGAAAAATACCAAAGTTGGGAAATGTAAACTTTTAGATGCAGCAATTTTGAGGATCCGCCAAGATGAGTTGGAGTACCTGGCCGGGGACAGAGAAGTGTGGGCTGAACTGCTCAGTCTGCTGCCACCGTGACCCGGATCCAAGATAAGTGGCAGAAAATGGATGAGTGGATGATAAAAATGTGTGGAACTAATTCAATTTTTGTTCGTTTTTTTTTGTGATTTTGATAATGTTTTGTTAAAGAGAGAGAGAGAGAGTGTGTGTGTGTGTGTGTGTGAGTGTGTGTGTGTGTGTCATCATCACACCTGTATGTAAACGTCAGGAGTTTTTGGTAAAAAGCGTGTGGAAGAGAGAAGCAGCTGGCCATGATCCATATAACAGCCACCCAAACGCCACGCTGCATCGGGGACATGCGCGGTCTCAGAGGATGCAGAATCACCTGCAAAACAGCAACACGCAGATTACTCGGTCGCTGCACCCACGCCACACACACGAGCCCCTGCATGCACACACACACACACACAAACACAGTTTATGCATCTGATCGATGATTATATTACTGCCTCACTACTGTCAGCTCCCAACGGTGTAACAAACCTGGCGGCGATCCAGGGCTATGGCGGTGAGGGTGAGGGTCGAGACGTGTAGGGAGCAGTACTGCACGAACCGACTGATGTGACACATGGCTCTCCCAAAAACCCACGTGCTGATCACAAAGCGGACCTGACAGAGAGACAGAGACAGAGAGGGACAGAGAGACAGAGAGACAGAGAGACAGAGAGACAGAGAGAGAGACAGAGACAGAGAGAGAGACAGAGAGAGAAGAGGGACAGAGAGACAGAGAGACAGAGAGACAGAGAGACAGAGAGAGAGAGAGAGAGACAGAGAGACAGAGAGAGAGAGAGATGACTCCTGGACACAGTAAGCAACGTGAAAATGATTCCTATTAATCTAAACACACAGCTTATGAATGTTGTTTATATATATTTTGATTTTGTCTCTTACTTCAAAACAATAGAAATCTATAATTCAAACTGTTGGTACTTCACTGAATTAGCACAATTCTATACTTGTGAATAAAATCAGAATAAATAATATCATATAATGATGATATAAATTATTATTAAGAAGAAGAAGAATAGATAAATAAATAAATTTTGGGCCATCAGATCCAGGTCGTAGCGATCCAGATCCAGGGGGACTACATGGGACCAGTAGTCTGAATGGCCTAAAAATACTTAAATCATTTTAAAACGATGATCCAGATCCACCTCGAAATCTACAATAATGTTCCCCAGGCGTCTATCTCCCCTAAAAAAACAAAACAAAACAGTCAACAACCTTTTGAATTACATTGCTAACACACACAATGACACACAGGTCATAATAACGATAATCAGTATGTGTCCACCGTGAGACAGAGGACACACACGGCCTTTCATGCCGGTCAAACGTCTCTTTTTTTGTGCCTGACAGGTGATGTTTCAGATCTGATCCCAGCGTGTCCTCTGGTAGTGGCTGATCAGTGTGTGAACAGAAGCCGTGGGAGTTTTGAGCTGTTTGATAAATTGACCGGTGCAATATAAAACCTCATCCAAAACACCCGACTTGACGCTGATGACCGACAGTGGAGAGCGAACAATCTGCTCCGCGTGCTCAGAGGACGGTTGTCGTCGCTGAGTACCTCCTCAGACCTGATTACAGACCGACCTGTCAGATATGGTCTAGTATCTCTGTGGACCTACAGGGTCGGGTTGTGATTCTCTGGGCTCTGAACTCCGACTAACCATTTCACACAGTATGCAGAATGGATTGAGTGATGTTAGAAAATGTAAGATTATGCTGACTAATTATTACTCCTGTAAAGGAAGAGGGATAAAACATCTGTTGTGGTGTCTTCTTTGGAATTTAGCTCACTGTTTATGTCTCTTAACCTCTTAAACTCTAACGTATGGGTCCATCATCCTAAGGTCTGATTTTAAATTCTAGAGACATTTTTAAGAGAAATTAAAAGCAGTGAGGGTTACTCTAATGTCTTTTTATCCTTATTTCTATGTTACAGATTAGAATGTTATGATGTTTGATGCTTTTTCTGCATCATATAATGAATGACTGATGAGAAAAGAGACTTTAAACGAATCCAGAGTTCTTGTTTGAGCCGGATTCTCACCATGAGTCACAAAACCCCCTGTCGCTGTCTCTAACATCGAGAAGATTAAACTTCAATTTCATCCACAACAATTAATCGTGCAAGGTTGCCATGGTAACCCCAACACTGTCAATTAGAATAATCAGAAATATAGGAGGGCTGCATAGCTAAACTAATAATTTAACGTCACAAAATGATTGACACTTCCATACTGTTTGAAGAAAATAGTTAAGAAAAGAAAAGAAAAAGAAAAGTGCTCAGAACACACTTTACACACACACTCACCAGAGTGAACGGCGTGTTGAGGACGGTGATGAAGATGTCGGCCACGGCCAGGTTCATGATGAAGAGACTGGTGGCGGACTGGGTGCGCTTGTTTTTGACCACCACATGGCAGACCAAGGTGTTCCCGAACAGGGAGATGATGATGATGAGGGAGTACGCGGCCACCAGCAGCGCCTTGACGCTCCCGTCCTGAGACTCCACGCCGCGGCGCTTCCTGCTGGCCAGAGAGCGCCAATCCTCCAGCATCCCCTCATCAAAGTCCAGCAGGAAGGACCCCGAGGAGCCGTTGTCCGAGTGCGCCGACACGTTGATGAGACGGTCCGGGTGGGAAAGTGTCTCATCTCCAAAAGGTGAAGAAGACCCGTTCAGCCTCCGGTCTGCTCCCGCTGCCCTTTTGATCCAAACGACGAAAGACAAACAAAAACACGCGCCTATCATTTTATCAGTGTGCTCTAATGGAATGAATAGATAAGAAGGAAGCGGTGTGTCATCTTTAAGGCGTCTCTCTCTCTCTCTCTCTCCCACCTCACTGGGATGATGGGGAGATGGAGAAGCAGGAGCCCAAAGTTGAGGAGCTGCCGCGGCTTTTAAACCCCAAACCTCCCACGCGTGTGTCTGTGTGTGTGTGTGTGTGTGTGTGTCAGGGACGTAGGCAGAAATTGTTTTTTTGGGTGGTCTAGCACAAAAGTGGGTGGGCCATCATGTTCCACAAAAAAATGGCATAAAACTATAAACTTAGAAGTAGAAAAAAGGACAACAACGCCGTACTAGTCTAGTTTGGGTGAATTTAATCCAGTATGCTGTGATTGTATAGTTTGAACTGAACAAAATATATCTAAATGAAACAAATCTGCACGCGTAACAGGCTAAATGCAGGCAAAAGCAAACAAATTGAAAATTGGAAATTAAGGTGGTCGTGGGCCCCCGGGCTCCTCTTGGTGAGGGGCCCCTGTTCTCATTATGTTTTACCAGAGACATGAGCCGTAAAAATACAATAAACACAACAACAGCAACACATATTAGCAGCAATAATGCAACCACAGCACAATCATCAATACATATTTTTTTACCTTTTGAAGTTTTCATCATAGTTTTCCTATTTTTCCCCTCATTGAGGGGTCTGTGGGGGCTGGGACGTGGTTTTTTCCCACGGTGTTGGTGGTTGGCTTACAACTTACTGGTGATAGATAAGAATCAACGAAAGAATACGTGTAAATTAACTTTCAAGTACCAATAACATATTACGTTTCCTGTGCTTCATACAGTGCTCAACCCCAGGAATGTGTTTTATTAGATAAAAACTAAACAAACAGCCTTACGTGGAAGGTCAATAACACAATTACAACTACAAATAATATACTATAATGATAAACACTCAGTTTTAAAGCAAACACAAAGAATGCAGTGAAATCCAAACCATGATTCTCCAACCCACAGCAATAATTAACCTAATGTTTGTTATCCTTTATGTATTTTCTATCTGTCTGTCCATATCCATCCATCTATACAACCACAGATAGCAGCAACCATGACAGTCTAAAATAATTTAGATAAAAGGTCAAATGGCTGTAGAGTTGAAAGTTTTGTATTCTTATCTGGAGTTGAAAGTTTTGTATTCTTACAGAGCAATACAGAGTATTAAAGGTAAAACAAAGTACCTGAATGATAGTAAGCATGATAATTTCATGTCTCTTTATGTCTGTCTTTTTTGTGCTCTTAAATAATGCAAAGTCAGTGGCAAATAAATATAATGAAGAATTTTTTTTCGAACATTTATATTTCACAGTGAACAGCGTCCCGCCTACATACACCAACACAGCGTCGAGTCTGACCAAAAGTAGTCGAAGAAGAATACGCAGGCGCCTGGGATTGTGGGAAATGGTGTTTTTTGTAGAACGCTTCCCTGAACGTAACGAAGGGAAAAAACTACATATCCCACACGTCTTTGTTGTGTTTGAACCTGGCTGTGGTTTCTTTGGAACAGCAGAATTGCAAGGTGAGAGACTCGAAATTGTAGAATTTGGCGTTTTAACGTGAATATAAAAGTTGGCCATTCACTGTAATGTTGACATGATACATGTTTATAACGCTGTCGTTGACGATTACGCCGTGTAGCATCTACGTAAATAGCCATATCAGTGGCTACATCGGTTTGAAATGTCAACGTCAACGCAATGTTGACTACGACAGCATGTAAAGTTAACGTACATGTCGCAAAAGTGTTGTAAAATTGGTTGAACATCATCCGCACCAACATCAACGATGTTGACAGTACTTGTTTGTAACATTTACATTAACGCCTGGAGCTATAACAGCGGTAATGGCCTTATTAATATTCATTCATGTTTATCAGGATTGGTGCAGCGGCTGCATACAGTCGCATTGATCATAGCTAAAGTAAAACCGCTGCTCTAAGTTGTCTTCTGATACCCAGATAGTAGATATGAGATTAACTTTATTAATCCCACACTGGGGAAATTTCTCAGAGTAACGTCCTCTGCGAGCGGAAAGGAGAAAATATTATCATATTCAATATTTTGCCCATTTGCCAAGCTGCAGTTGTGATTTCTAACATTCATTTTAACAAACCCCAACCTATTTGTTGATATGAAATATATATGAGGTAGAGTAGAGCACAGCTGATTACTGAGATAACAGGTGTTTCAGACACAAACTTCTTCCTTACAGCGTGATAGTGATTCAGGTCATGCTGGTGTTTTGGAGGGGCAAATCTGGCTATATTTTTCTAAATGTTCGCCTATAAAACTCAAAAATAGGAACCTTCATTATTTTTCTATTGTATAAATGACTACTGTAATAAACCAGTGTGAAGTCATAATCTTTAACAAATGAATTAAATGAGGTATAAAACACCTATGATGGGTTGGTTAACCCTTCGATCACTAGGCGATCACCCTTACACCCTTTGCCACGCCCCCGCCCACATATTTCCTACCCTGGATTCACTGTATAGATGTTTTGTGCTCTTCTAAGTCCCAACTTTTAGATCATCTTGGTTTATATATCCAACATTTCTGCTCTGCCTTTGTTCTGATTAAAAATAGAGGATTGATGGAGTTCCCAGAAGATTTCAACCAGCTTGAGCTTCTGAATACACATGGACACCAGATCCCTCGTGGAGCCAGTAGCCTGTGGACCGCAGACGAGTTTGAGGTGGAGGAGGACGAAGAGGAGGTTGAGCACAATGAGGAGTGGTATCTTCAGAAGGAGGACACTCTCAAAGACAAACCAGCGGAGCTCATTCTATGGGCAGCAGAAAATGATCGCGTAAGTGGCCGTATTATTACCATACGTACAAACCCCTTGATGACTGTCTGCCATCTCGTTTTTCTGTAAAAACAACATAGATTCTCCGGTGAGATGGCCTTCATTGTTGTCCGCTGCCTTTGATGGTCTGGCTCTTTGTACTTAAATTTGCTTACAAAAGCACAACCTTGCTTCTAACCATGTGATACCACTTTCATACACAAATGTATTTTACCCTTTTATACACATGAGTGCTACTGCAGCTTCATAGCTGGTCCAGACGATGTATTAAAAATCCATTTCTGCAGATCGTAGGACCATGCACATCATGGCAACAACAAAAACATTAGCCCACCATGGCCATGTATATTAAGAACAATTCACACTTTTTAAGATGAAGGTAAAGCCCAGATCCGTTGGAGAACTCGACACAATCGTTTGTTATTTTCGTTTGATCGTCAGTGATCGACCGTTCAGTTTTCGATTGCTGTGTAGCATTATTTTTCGAGTTCCGCCACCCTCTGTGTGACCTCATAAATGCTCCCTCAGCTTTATGTTTGTATATCTCATCCAACCTTCGCTGTTTATCAGTGAGCTCAATTGTTTCTGACTCAGTGAGGAAGTTAAAGATGCAGTTTTGAACGTTGTATCATTTTTATCTGCCTTTCTACTACTACTACGGTCCTTAGCAATTAAAATGTTAATAACTCTCAATTATTACTATATGTTTTAATAGCGAGCTTTGTTCCAGTAATGCCAAATCATTCTTTCAGTTTCAGTAGTTACATCTTTATGTTTGAGAACAGCTTCCAGTGTGTGGAATTAGTGTAGGTGGAGGAAGACGATGAAAGGAATGTTAATGCATAGAGTCCCACAATCCATAACAGAGAAGGTAGAATATCTGTTAAAACATTTTTCAGATCTTTGGAGACAAGCCAATAATCAATACGTGATTGGCATGACGTCGACTTAATGCACCACGTCTCCGATTTCTGTTGAAGATGAGTATCCCTCCATGTATTTGTTAAATTAAACCCATGTGTGAAAATCTTCACATGAGAACTAAAGTTGTTTTTCTGATTAGCCAATGAAAGCGTTATTCTCAGTTTGTGCATTAAACCATAAACATTGACTATGACGTAGGTGAAGTTTGCAATGTCAAGTGCAAGGAATGTAAAGTGTCCGTCTTTGTCCATTCTTTGAAAACCTTTTTTGTAATCGGCTGAGCGTTCTGGCACAAATTAACACGACTCAAAACCTAACTTGGCTGGGAGCCTCACTTTAAACCTTTTTTTTTTTTTTTGCTCTTCTGCACGCGAGTCTGTTATCCTCCTGTAACAATGTGGAAAATGCAAAAAAAATGTTGGTTCCGTTGAGCGATTGTGGATTGGAATGAAATATGGCCTCACAAGTTACCCCCTCCCACTAAACCCTGCTGGAGCTCCGGGCCGTCAACAAAGGACCGTCTGCTAATTACGGCCATTGTGTCCAAGCACCCACTACACAATTAACCTGCAACAACTTCAATTTTTTAAATGACTTCCAATCAGGAAAAAAAACTAATCAACACCCTTTCCAGTGGGTGTTGAATACACTTTTCTTTTTCACTTTCACCTTTCACACCACATTTAATTTTCGTTGTGGTGCACGCATAGAAGCGTTTTCGTTATTATCAAATTAATAATCCTAAAATCTTAATATGATGTTAACATTCAGGGCGTCATTCCTTGTTGCAGGGGAACTACTCCGAGAGGCTAGAATCAGTATCAAAATAAAAGAGTGTTTACCTGGAATGTCAATAGGGGTGTGCAAAAAACGGATCGATGACGTACTGGATTTTATGATCTCGGAGGGAAGCTTGACAAGGCTAATATAATATGCAAGCTTTCCAAAGCAAACTAAGTATTTAAGGATAAATATTTGCTACCTACTTCAAACATGTGTATTCGCATGGCATGCTGTCATCTGGAGATCGGTTTCAAACAACAACCCCCAGTAGCAGCAAACGTCCCGGTGAACGTTCGTCGCACTCTGCATCAGTGTTCAAAATTTTCAGCTAAGAAAATAACGTGGAGGATTTGTGAGAATTCCATGTTGCAGATGTACACCATCGATTTCACACTTATTTCAAAATGCAGGGTACAGTTAATAATGTGAAGTAATGAAAAAAGACTGCCTGGTGTTGAATGTGTAATTGGTGAATTTCAAGTAAGCTTACCCGTCATATTGTTCAGTTATTTCTTATGTTATGAAGATAATACACCTGGTTGGAGTTCCTTTCCTTTGTGCTCCCGACTCAGTGTCTGTGAAAGAACAGGAAGAGAAAAAAAAGCTTCAGATGGAGACCTAACACGTTTTATTGTTCATTTTATTTGAGTCCATACTCCGGGGAAGTTTAGTTCCCATATTAAAGGTCAAACTCTAATTGAGAATTAATTTTGAATCATGTATTGAATAGATTTTAAATTGCGAATCATTTTGAATCGCTAATGAATTTCGAGTTGAATCGTGACCCCAAGGAAGTGGAATTGAAAATAACTGTGAGAATTTTTTAATCAGGCACGCCGAAATATTAATATGGGAAATATTAAAGATCAAGCAGTGACTGAACTCAATCTGCTGTATTAAAAAATATACACGCCGACAACTTAATCACTAGACTGGATTTATTAGAAATGCGAATGAGTCCGTAGCTCTGCTTATGAAGTGGGAGTCGGTCGAGTAGGGGGTCCTTCAAATGCGTCATGAGGAGGCGGTGCATCCAGACACCCAGGACACGTCCGAACGCGGTCTGACCAATCCGACCTCAGGACACATTGAGGATGCATTTGGCACATTCAGACTTCTAGTTACTCGCGATTGGATAGATCAGATTGGATTTTAATACCAGGTCTGAACAGGCGATTTGCGGTGTTTCTAAAGTGGTAAATAAATAAGCTCAACTTGTAATTAACCTTATTATCTCTTGGCTGTATTAAAGAACATTAATGTGTTTGAATTAATGGATGCCTAAATTACTGACTGAGTCACTCGTGTCTCGGCAGCCTCTCGGCAGAGTTAAGTTATATGAAATTAGGACAGAAATTAGCATCACGATCAGCATAATTCTCAGAAATGTGAGAAAACGACTTTACTGGGCTGCACGTCAGTCCAGGCTAAACCGAAGCACAGCGAAAGTCACGTCATTTTATTTCACGCCATGCTCATATTCAGTCAGCAATTTAGAATATTGAACGTTTGAGACGTTGCAGCCACTTTTAATGGACACGTTTAATGACACGCAGCTCGTCCGACTCGGTCGGAGCATAGAGAGGGCAGTGATTAGTCATGGAAATGGTGGAAAGGCACTAATGTACACCTCAGGGAGAGGAGAGGCTTGAAAACAGTAATTCTGTCCCCACATTGTATATTAACGCACAACCAAAGTACAGTTTGGCAGCAATCGTGTGTAGCAGCCCGTGTAAAAGTCAACAAATCAATAGATCAAATTCTATATAGAAGGTTTGGAAAACGGGGGAACCTTCATCTCCTCTGCTGAGCAACCAGAGCACCAGATCGTGTGTCACGAACAGAGAGTCGAGGCGTGGACTGAGGACGCAGCCTTGAGGGGGCACCGGTGTGATGGTCTAGTCTGACGTGCCGGGATCTGTTGGTGAGTAAGTCTTTTGATCCGCAGACAGAGACGAATGCTGAAAGCAAAGGTCTGCAGTTTGTTGACCACTTAGTGTGGATTGATGGTATGAAATGCTGAACTGGGGTCGGGGGTTTCCCAGGTGAGCGGGGGCAGCGTGGAGTGCCAGTGAGATGGCGTCATGGTGGGGGTGGGGGCCTTGATGTTAAGGACAGTGACCGTACATTAGCTGTTGTTTATGTACACCCACACACACACCCCTCTTGTCTTACCGGAGTCTGATGTGTGGTAGCCAGGTGTCCGTCATCATCGTAACTCGTCTGTCTGAGCGGTTGGTTGTCTGGAATCGTCCGTCTCTGTTGATCTCCAGCCGCTTTGTGGAAACGGATGATCTCCTCGGGGAAAGAGCTGAACTGTACAGGGACACGTTCAGCACGACGGATTCACAATTCGCAAGTTTTCCTGTGCCGCCATCTTTTGGGTGACTGGAAATAAAATACAGATGAGATACAAAGTTACATAACAACAGATCTCAAAACTCAGAGAGACGTCACTCAATGTCTTCATCAGGTAAAACAGGTATTACTCCAGATGACCCCAATCTGAACTCAGCTCTTCCTTTTCCTGTGGTTTTCTTGCAGCTGTCAACAGTCCAGAGGTTGTTGACCGCTGACCCCTCCCTGGTGCACTGCTGCGACGAGGACGGCTACACTCCCCTGCACCGCGCCGCGTACAGCGGCTACGTCCGCGTGATCGCCGCCCTGCTCGCTGCGGGGTCCAAAGTTAACGCCCGCACCGTGGACGGCTGGACGCCCCTTCACAGTGCCTGCCGGTGGGGTCGCGTCGCCGTGGCGAGCTTTCTACTGCAACACGGGGCTGAGCTGAACGTCGGGACCAACGGCGGGCTCACACCCCTACACCTGGCTGCCTCCCACAGCAGCTCCTCAAAAACAGACTCCGCCCACACCTTAGAGCTCCTCCTCTCTCAGCGACACCTGAAGGCCGGGATCCTCAGCGGCAGCGGGGAAACGGCTAGCGAGGTGGCGCGGCGTAGTGGCCCGCATCACTTCCTGTTTGAGATGGTGGAAGACTGTACCAGCGTGCTGCCAATCCTCTGAGGGAAAGTGGACATTCTCACCGCGTCGGTGCAAGGTCACGAAGGTCGCCCTCGAGCAGACATTTGTGTATCTGTCTGCTCCAGGGCGACCTGTACTTGGCCGTCGATGACATGAATGGCATTAAGAACTATTAATCACTCGCTCAAAGGTAGTCTCAGCCATTATAACGTGAGCGAATATTAACATTTGCATGAAAGCTGCAGCCACGTCCACGTTCAAGGCTCCAATTTTCCTCGGAGACATAATAAAGATACGAGTACGAATAAACGATTTGGCATTTGAATAAAATGGTCTTCACCAGCCTCTCGCCGCGCGGCCGCTCTAAATGAACACGTAATTACCGCTTCACGTAACAAAAAGACTTCAAAGATGTTTATTTATTAACCAGAAGCTTTTAGGCCAGCAGGAACGCACAGTGAGAAATAAGATTTTCAAGGCTTTTTACCCGAAAATTCTTCCCTTCATGAATCACGGTGGGTTTACGGCGCTCTTACAGGGTTCCTGCTGTTGCTTCTGTGCTTTCAGCGCTGGGATCCTGTTTGAAAAATCAACAACAGCCCACCGTCAACGTGACGGAAGGAAACGAGGATAGAGGAGGTGTGAAAACTTTTCTTTTCAGGAGCTTCGTCGAGCTTTTCTCCTTGTCATTAGTCAGCACAGGTGGAAGCTAAGCGGAAATATAAAGGTGAGCGAGCCCCTGCTACAGAAGACGAACGGGGTGCAGTGAAATATTAAAGCAAAATATGGAAAAAGATCAAATTGTAGCGCATTTGTCATGTTGATGACATCATACGTTATTTCACGGTACCCCATCTCGAGGTATTTACACTTTCGCCATACCACCAATACTTCATTACTGATGGAACCTTTTTTTGGTAGTGATAAAATCGATGAGCTCCAGGTCGCTTTTTGTGCTGTGCAGTGAATTGAAGATGAGGCATCTTTCGAATAGAGTCATTTTGAAATCCTCTGAATGCGATGAACCGTGCATCATTCTTAAGACGTCCTATGAAAAGATTTTTTTCTAATCTGTTTTTAGAGACAGGGCTGAAATATTTCTACGTGGACGCTGTACAAAGTTGACTGTATTTCCATGGATACTTCCACGGCTGCAGCTTTGATCTCATTCAGCCTGCAGCCGGTGCCACTTTTACCTCCCATGATTGCTTCATACCGACTGTAGGATGACCAAGAACACAGCATCATGAAACTCAGATAAACTCTCCCTAACCCCGGCTGGCACGGGTGATCTGGAAGGAGACTATAAATAAGTAACACCTGTGAGTAACAGATTCGTATTGCAGACTCAAAGAGAATAAATTATTGTAATGTTTTTGGTTTCACCTGTGGCCTGTTTAAAACTGCTAAATGGAGATCGCAATGATATACAACAACAAAGTTTTATTTACAGGGAAAAATAAATGAATATTGAGTGCAGTTCCATTTTTATTTATTTTTTTAAACTTTTTACCTTTTGATGTGATCTTTGTTTTGGGTTTTTTTTCCAGATTCCAGAGAGAAAGACTTAATTAGAAGCTGTTCAGTACGACATTTCATCTGATTTATCGCCGTTTATGATTCACCAATGCTGAATGAATAATTCATCGAAGTAAAAGGCGGAATTTTGACTGTGTTTGTGATGTTCTGAGGACAATTTAAAATTCTCTGCAGATATAAAAGGTGTGTGAATATCACATCCCTCCGCACAGGATGATGCTTTCTCCTCTGGCTTCTTTTTTTTTCCTCTCTCTGCCACTCTGACTATGAGTAAAACAGGAACTTTTGAGCATCTCTCCAAAATAGAAACAAGGGGGGACACAATTTGATGTACAGATATGGTTATAATATAAAGATATAAAATGTGAAATCAGTCCAAAGTGTGGCATTTCTGGTCGAAAAGTATGAATAAAAATGGTTATAAAATCGAGAGAGACTTGTGTGTGTTTTTGTATGCTCACCGAAACACACACAACTACTTTCGGGACTCATCTAGAACTTTTAAATGCTTTTCTGAAGTTTCAAGTCACGGCAGCTTTTCTGTTTTTACTGATAACAACACCGAACTGATAAAACCCTGCAGTAATTATCGATTCAAAACTTTTATCTGAGCCACACTGAAATATTATTTATCTAGTAAAAAAGCGAGCTTTTGAACAGGAAATGAAACAAAACCTGCAACTGATCTTTCACTCCAATGGATAAAATGAAGTTTAACTCTCATCACGATGTCATCAATAATGTCACGAGTGTCTTTGTTGCATTGGAGCGCGTTCACACCTCGCTTCTACGGCGTGTGAAGTGAGTGTTTGCTTCGTCTTAATGTGAGTACGACTTCACCACAGGATTTGAATCAAAACCTGTAGAAAATCCACTTATTCTGACAGCTGTAAAATCAAGGTCTCCCGTGGCTTCGACCTTTAGCCGCCTCTCCGACTAAAAGCACTCCTGCTGCAACACCTGTGGAAAAACGTAAAAAACTTTGGAGGGAGGAAAACTACAGGCCTGTCAAAGAATTCTCCGCGTAGCTTTCATCCCTTGATAACAATCCTCGTCGTTCTCAACGTAAATGCCAAATGTGTTTTGTGCCGTAGTAGCACAGCGTTCATTGAACGTAATCATGGCAGGTGGACTGCATTTATATTGTGCCGTTATCCAGAAAAACAACAACCACCCGTTCACGCCGAGAGCCGAGGTAACCGCGCAAGGCCCACTTTGACCATTATGGACGCTGACGCGTAATGAAAGATATGGTTTGCGTTCGACCCCACTTCTGTTAATGGTCAATGTAATTACAGTCCATGTCAGCGTGGTGCCGGTTGTTGTTTGTCTCTCTGATGGGTGAGCAGCTGTTTTAGCCGTAGCTGCAGCTGTTTTGTTGGGACTCCTAATAGGCCTGAGCTTGTGCCACCTGTGTTTCCGACACAATGGACTGAATTCAGAGTGCAGAGCCAGGAAGCAGGAGGATGAGCTCCGGCCATCGGATGAATGGATTTTTTTTACCACGGAAATTAGTTTTGGGACTCTGTGTTATATTGTTCAATGTCATCTTTTAGTTTTTTGATGAGCTCAGAGATAAATTGAGGCATGTGAATTTTAATAGTGGGCGTCAGAGCAGTGGAGGGGCCTGGGGGGTGAGCTGCCTGAGGTTTTGGAGAGGATGCTGTCCTTTCCTTTTGATATCAGATTTTCTGTCATGTTTTCCCACGGGGACCGTCCATCACACCGACTCGTTGACTTTAGTACGTAACCCCAGAACGCCGGCTTCGTCCGGCATTGTTTTCAGATTAGTCAGACGGATGCAGCAGCCACACTCCACTTTCTTTCTTCATTGGCTTTCAGTATAGACACAGAGAGGGGCAGTGGATTATTTCCTCAGCCTGCTGCAGGCTCGCAGCTGAGATTGTGAATTATTATTCTGGATCTTACAGTCTCGACTCAGAGACTTGTTGCTTAGACTGAAGAATAAAGGCGTCCAGGTTGGATGAGGACAGACAAAAGCGAGGCAGGGGTGAAAGAACTTTCATTTTATGACTAAAAGTTAAACGGCAAAACCATCAGGTCAGCCGATACCAAAATGGGTCCTTTAGAGTCCCCCCCCC
>OMNV01010095.1:20417-40212 GCA_900303265.1 Brotula barbata | reverse complement strand
TCCTGTATTCCAAAGTTGTATCCAAGTTGTATTTTGTGTTCTTGTGTCGCGTTTTAGTATCCGGCAGAAAACACTCAACCGCCTGTTTTCCGGGAGCGACGTCCATATAAGGACGTGTGGGTCACGCAGCACTTGGAGGGGACTCCCAGTTAATCTGAGGATTCATGCAAATAATCCAGAAATTTGTGCGAAACGGAGATAAACTATATGCAAGACACTTTTTGAGGAAATGACTTCAGACTAAACTAATTGAAAATAAAAACAACGACAACGTTGGTGGACTGTGAATACATTTGTGGACCGATGCTAAAGATGCTTCATCGTTTCGACTCCTTCACTCCCTCGTCATAAACAGCATCATCCGCCAGACTAATCTCAGCGAGCGATTTTCTCAAAAAGACCACGAACGAAGAGCAGTTCATTAAAACGCCGCCGCTCGAATTCCAGGAAAACTGATTGCAGCATGATTTTTTTGTTGTTTTTTTCCCCCTCCTTTAATAATTACACTTGCTAATGAAGAGTGCAGCTGAAGAACCTCTTAATGGTTTCCTAAAACGGGCGAACGGGGCCCATGTCACAAAGTAACAGCACAGAATTATTTATTTATTTAGCAATTAAAAACGCCGATGACTTTAGCATTCAATCAGAGAGAGCCCAAACACATACACACCCTCAATAATTAGGCTCTTTTCAAGTGTGAACGTTGATCACACACACACACACACACACGCGGTTCAGTGAGTGGACACGGTTACACCTCGAATTAAAAATGTTCTTGTTAACAGGTCGTTGCTTGAACTGTGTTCAGTTTCCTGTGTTTGGGTTCTTATTGTGGTAAAAAACCTCTGTTTACGGTGTTTCCTGTTTGCCTGTTTGTTTGTTTGTTTTGACCGGTCTGGTTCTGTCCATGTCTCAGGTGCACACATCCATTTATCCATCGTCCATTAACGCATCGCTCCAGATTAAAGATAACTCTCTGAATGGGCAGCAAGGAGGATGAGCTGCGGTTTACGTTTTCAGCTACCAGGCAGATTAGAAATATTTGGGTTTTAGATGCACCGTCGTCTATAGTCAAAGCTCGATTCAGCCAAAGTGCTCGAATAGGTGGTCGTTCCAGTAAACACGATCTCTTGAGTCCAGTAGGTGGCGCTGTGTTTGCCATCACCGTTTTACGTCAGGTTGGCCTTTCGCGTCACATGTGAGCTACGTTATGGATGTCAAAGAGACAAAAAGACAAAACTTTTGACCAAATAGTGTCTTTTCTCAAGGGACGTTTTGAGCCGAAGTCTTAGTTGATGAGCGGTTTTGTTTTAATTGGTGTGAGATATTGAAGAGATTCCTTCTGTATTTATGGGGCAGACACTCGATCATCGCCCCGTCTGACACCGTTTGGCCACAGACCACCTGCACTCGGCGCAGCGACGGGCAATCATAGCATCAGCACGTGACCGCCACGTTGTCTGTGGTCCGTCAGAGGAACACGGTAATGCTGATGGACTCTCCCGCTGCCCTTTGACCTGAGACCAGGAACGCAGGAACTGACTTTAACGACGCCACATTCTCTGCAGCTGATGTCGTTTTGGAGGTGGAGCTTCAGGGGCTGCAGCGAGCGTCACATGACAGGAGACGTCAAAAAACTTTCACACAGAGAGCTTACGTTCAGATTGATACTTAACATGGGGGTCACGTTGGAGTTTAGGGACAACTGAGGCTAAATTAATTTAATTACACCTAATGAAGTGTTGGATAAACACTCGTGTTTATGCATGGAGGCGTTTGGAGAGCAGTCGGGGACGCTTAAGGACGCCAAAGCCTCAATGATTGTTAAACCTGAAGTCATTTTGTAAACACAGCCTCCTCCCGTTTGCAGCGAAGGAGAGAGTTTAAAAGGAGCTCAGGAGACTGAGGGAGGCTGACATCTTATCTCCAGGACAGCAGGGTGAAGGGGCAGCACCCACGGTGTCACGCTGTCTGTGTGCGGATTATAAAGCGTCGGGAAAACAGACGCCTACCTCCCGCCACGTTCAGGAGGAGCTCGAGGAAACCGTAGTGGAGGTAAAATCTCCAAAATAAACTTAGCCGCAGCGTATCATCAGCTGTTACAGGATGATGGACACTCCCATCAACAACCATAGGGGAATGTTTGTAAACAACAGGGATTTGCTCTGTTTCCAACATTTTCCATCAGATTTTGGACATCCTGATAAAAAAACTCACCGGTGGTAGTTTTCTTGGATGACCTGCTCATTATGCGACGCCCGGAGGGGGGAAACACCTGCAGGACCGTCTTCCAACGCCTGCAGGAAAATGGACTAAGAGTGGAGTACCAAGACCATGTACTGGATGAGCAGGCATCCGTCCTTTAAAGGACAAGGAGAGAGCTGAGCAGGAGGTTCCTGATCCTACCAACAGGAAGGGGCTCCGGGCTTCAGTGGGGCTTCAGAGAGAAAGAAGGAGAGAAAAGAAAGAAGGATACTTTATTCATCCCCGTAGGGAAATTAACTCTCTGCATTCTTACCCGTCCTCAATGGGGAGCAGGGGGGAGCCAGCACATGCACATGCAAATACACACACACACACACACACACACACACAAAACAGTGCCCGGGGAACAACTCCAGATCTTCCTCCTAGTGCCTTGGTCAGGGGCAACGGCAGGAGTGATTAACCTGACGTACAGGTTTTTGTGGGTGGAGATAAACCCACACACACACGGGGAGAACGTGGAAACTACACACAGAAAGGAGGTCCACTCCACCGTTTATCACGGAGGATTCGTGCCACAGTAAAGCACTTATCCTACACGCCAGTCCCAGTGGGGGGGGGGACGAGCCGTTGTTTATGCTTCCAAAACATTGTCCACAGCAGAGAAAATTAATTCTCAAATAGAGAGGGAGGCTCTGGGACTGATTTTTGGTGTGAAGAACCACCAATAGTTGGAGCAAAAAATGCCGCAGCAGGTTCCTCTGCACCCAGGGGAGACCTTGAAGAGATTAAATATTGATTTCACCGGACCTTTTACTGAACAGCAGGTTCATGATTGTTGTGGACTGGTAGAGAGTGGCGGTCACAAATCACCCCTCAGACCACGATGCTGAGGCTGAGGAGGGCCTCTCAGGGTCTGCGACAGACCGTGCCACCACATTCACGTCTGAGGCGCTCCACGCTTTAGCAAAGCGAAAGAGGAAACCGAGAGAACAAAAGGAAAAAAAAAAAAAAGCCACCGTGACCGCAGGGCTGCAGACAGAGTGTTTAATGTGGAGGATGCTGCGTGTCTGGGCAGCACCGTGGGAGGAGGAGGTCACGGGTGGAGGCCAGGGTTGGCGGTGAGGCAGACGGGCCCCGTGATGCAACACACAGAGAGTACGGAGACCAGCTGGGAGCTCGAGCTGTCGTTGAACCCGATACAGGCGGTGCTTCATCACAGCCAGAAGAGTCGGTAACACAAAGAGCGTAACTGTTCTCAGGACTGAGACTCTTCTCTGAAGACACCTCGACCTCCTGGAGCCTCGGGTCGCGGCGGTTCAACTGAGGGGTGAACTTTCCTCTGCAGTGTTTTCAGTGAATAAACACTTTCAATGGATCCAAAAGTATCAGTTTGTGCCGTTTGTGTCATTCACGCTGAAAAATGGTGGTTTGGGTTGAAGTGAAGTTTTCAGCCGTTTGGTTCACGAGGATCCATCGTGTCTGTTCGTGTGTACATCCCCCCGCGAGCACATATGGAAACCCCACAACACGTTACACGGTAAGCTGCTGCATCTAAAGCAGTGCATAAATTATTTATGTGTTACATACAGAAATGTAGCTTGAAACCCAGAGCGCCGGTCTACGTGGTCTAATAAAGCCGAGCGTCATCTCGGTACGTCAGAGCTCCGTTTTTTCAGACAGACTCACATTTTAAAGGCACTAAAGCAATAATCCCACTTTTTAACCGTCATGAAAATCTTCCCAGTATGATGCCAAATAGTGATTATGCAAAGAATTATACCAACAAGCTGCAATGTGGTGTGTGTGCATGTGTGTGTGTGAGAGAGAGAGAGAGAGAGAGAGAGAGTTAGAGGTGATCAGATCAACAACTTGGCATTTAAGTGGTGATTAATCAACTGAGTGGGCGTCGATATCAGATGACACCTCAATTGAGATGCTAACTCAGTGATAAATGGCATTATTTTAAACTTGATGAGGGATGCGGATGTTGGCATGCGTGTGTGTGCGTGTGTGCGTGTGCGTGTGTGTGAGATTACACTCGTCTTTTGTGTGTGATATTCACACGGTTGTCTGACTTTCAGGCTGGCATGTGACTTTCTGTCCAGTTTTGATCTTTCCTGTAGAACATGCTCCCGCTGCATCGGAGGCTAAAATAAAGTTTTTGATACATATTTAATTGAATATAAACTTGGAGAAAAGTGTCCCTGAATCCCAGATAGTTTGTGAGAGATTGAAATAAAAGGTATCAGCGATTCTAACTACTTTTGTGTCATTTTACTACACAGCACCTGTAAGTAAAATGGATAAAAAGTATAAAAGTACTGCAGAGACCAAAGACATATTTTCAATTTTACTCTTCATCCAATCTAATTCTTATTTGCAGTGTAAAATAAACAGGGCCGTCCGTCGTTACCCGCTGCAGCGTTACAGCTACCCTGGGTTTCTGGGTTCACGATGGTTTGCTATGACTCAGCTGGTACGTCCTGTTTATTCGCTGCCGCTCGATTATTCACATAATCGTCGGTGCGTTCGCACAACGTGGGCGCTGGGCGTGAAAATGACAACTGAGTCGGGGGAGGGGGAGGGGCGGTAGGAACGACACCTCGTGCCGGCCGTACGAAACGGGGGCACGGATTAAATTACATGTATGAGACGTACGGCAGGAGAAGGGTGGGGACGTGTGTAAACGTCGCTTGGGAATATCTCGGTTCGATTTTTCCACAAAGCTCCCTGCATGTTAAACAGCGGGATTCTTCTTTAAGTGCACGCTTTGTCTTTCCTAGAAGAAAACCGATGTTACGTTTCCCATCTTCAGCCACGGTCTTGAGGTTCGCAACTGCACCAGTCGTGTGAGCATCTGAGAGGATGCAGATCTGCTTTCTTTGATCCTTGACTGTCTTTCAGATCCTGGAGAGTGTTTCTCCATACTTCCAGTTGCTTGAATTACTCAGCGAGTGGTGGGGAGGACCAGTCTGCAGCCTCACTGGAGAGTTCCCTCAGAAAGAGACTTTGCGGTTTGGTCACTGGAGCTGCAAGACCGAGTGGATCAAGTCGACTGGTTACAGTGGAGAGGACTCCACATTTTGTGAATGGCTTGTCTTCATTGGACACTTGGACAGAGAAGGTATCTGTCGCACCCTCCCAATGGTATACAGCAAATGTTGGGAGATAGCAGCTTTCCTGGTTTCCCAAGAGTGTTGTTGAAAACCTCTTTCGTTCGAGGAGGTCTAGGAGCTCTGAACAGAAGAGGGGCCATCCAGCTGTTGGGTGTCATCCTTGAAGACCTCTGCATTCATGGTCTTGATAAAGACCAAGAATTTTATTTTCGTCTGTTGTTCTCTTGAAGACAGACGATCTAAAGCTGCATCCTGTTTTTGTGCCCTGTGCAGAAAGCTTGAAGATGTTTGGGTCCGTGAGAAGATTCATTTCCTTTTACCATGCGAGTAACGAGGGACGTCCATTTTCCAAAACTCATAAGCAAACTGACTACGTTTGTTTGCGAGCCTCTCCAACGCTGACGTGACCCACCAGCACCCATCCGAGATCAGATGTCACAGCAAGTGGAGCATCATTGGGCCCACTGATCTTTCTCCTTACATTTAGTGGATTTACATGAAAAAGTCAAATTATTGCTTTAGTCCGACTACAACCGGATTTTTAAACTACTTGTCAACAGTTTAGCCGGTCGCTCTGCGGGTCCCGTCCAGCCCTTTGACTAAGTAAAGTTAAAAACATCTTGGAGAATAAACGGACACAGTCGACCGTAACTCCCTGACGGAGGTGAAGAGAGTTCTGATTACAGCCTCGCAGCGTAGCACCCAATCCTGCACATTAACGCCATGTTTGTCCACTGACTGTGTGTGTGTGTGTGTGTGTGTGTGTTTGTACAACGTTGTAATGATAATTTTCAGTTCTCACAGCAACCAAGTAATCTGCGGGTTTATTGAGCATACTTGTTTTAAATTGCTTTTGCTGCTCAATAAACAATGAAAAGATTACGGCAATATTAATTAAGTTTGACTGCAGTGAATCTCGGGGGCAGACCTGCTGGAATTACTTAAGAAATGAACGTGGCTAATTAGCGACGGCGTCCGTCTCGGCTTGGAGGTTTGATTGGTTCTCTATCATCGACCCACAGCCCGTACTCGGACCATCACAACTGGTATGTTTGTCCCTCGTGGAAAAATGTCATTATTGTTAACTTAAAAGAGGCGATTTGCTAAGGATGGTGCAGAACAACCAGGTACTTATTTCACCCAAACACAAAGCTATAAACAGACGTCGTTCTTCCCATGAAGTACGATGGATCACAGGCAGCATATGATCCAAAAACTGGCAGAGGCCACACCCACAGCCCCTCCCACAGTGGGCTTATAGGGAAATCTGACTCTCACCTGACATCAAAACTATACAAAATACAACAAATACTACACCAGATGAAAACAATCAAATCGTTTATTTTACACATTACAATAAAATCTACAATAAAATCCCTGAGCAGCAGATTAAAGTACAGTGACACCCCTACACTAATTACCAGATGGTATCTCCCAGAGCCTTTAAAGTAGTGATCAGATGGGGACTCTTTTAACTCAAACACGGTGGAGGTGAGTGAACTGACCACAAACTTTCACACGTTATTTTTGCACAATCAAGCAAGAGTTAAGACTAAATTCACTTCACGATGAGCCCAGTGTGTTGAGCTGACACAAACTCACCAAACGCTGTGCACGGGTGTCTCCACGGGGCCGGCCCTCAATCACTTCCAGCTGAGGCAGCTACCAAAATCTGCAAAACACACACATCATTAATGCATGCAACACATCAATCAATAAAAATCATTTAACACCTGAAGTCTGGGTCTTATTTCTTTTAATGATATGAAATATTAATGAAGAGGCCCTCCAATACACACTGCTGGTGGAATACTCAGACCCTGTCAGGCATTGGGGGGGGAACCCAGGGTTAGACTGAGGACGACAAAGTTATTAGATATCGATGTTTGACAATTTATCAAGACTTTGTTACAGGCAACGAAGCTGCGGAACACAATCTCTCACGATCGCAACCTGGGATGATTCCAGTGGGATGGATGTGACGACAGCAGGTACCTGTTGCCAGAAGCTGTCAAAAATTGTTGTGATCAATTTAATGTCCTGTGCGTTTTAAGGGCGACCAGAGAGAAGGTGAAGACGGCAAAACATCACAGACAACTCTTTGTTTGTCTCCATGAATTATTTACTCCGTTTTTTTCACTTCTTCACAAAGAAGCCTGAAAAGCAGAGTCCCAAACGTCTATAATGACACAGCAGGATGGCATTTCCTATTTCAAGAGGCAGACCTGTCCTAAATAATTCAGCACAATTCAATGTGTCTGCTGGAAAGCACAACGAAGCTGGAGGTACCAGGAAATGAAGCTGGCTCTCCTGTATCTTATCTCTGTTACCAATTATTTTCATTGTTCTATCCAAACTAACAGGGTGGCTCTCTGTGTGTGAGCATACGCGCGTGTGTGCGTGTGTGTGTGTGTGTGTGTGTGTGTGTGTCTCTTGCATGCTTTCACACCTCAGGTTTGTGCCTGCCACTGTTTCCACCTGAGGGTAAAAAATATGAGGCGCCTTATAGGACAAAATCTGTTTCATTTCACACATCACTGTCAGTTATATTTAAACGAGATAACTGAACAATTATTGAAATATCACTGAGATCAGCTGATGTTTTTCATTCATTATGAATGCTGTTATTAAAGCACCAGTATCAAAGATTGGAATTTCTTTGTAGAAATGAAAAATAATGCAGACAAACGGGATGAGTTGTTCCTCTTCAAATCTTCATTGATAACAATCCATTCACAGTCTCCCCATTCACTCATTCGTACAAACCTTTCAGATGTAAATCATTGTTTGTTCTTCTCCTTTTGTCCAAGGCTAAATAATAAATAGAAGGGACAGAAGAACAGTAAATGTGACGCAATTGCTCATTTTCAGTATTTACATCTACCTACACTCACAAGTCAATATTTCAGAATGAAAGTATGACTGTTCAGGTTGTTTCTTTACTGCCCCCTCCTGGAGACATATTGAAACAACAACGCTGCAGCCTTTTAGAATATATGAACTTCAGATTTTATATAAACTTCTATGACAATATTTTGACCACAAAACAGGACAAATTTGTCCCCCCGTTCAATATTTGAACGCAGAGCTGCTTTTAAAGTTGAAGTGTTTGTCAAGGTTAATACAGTTAACTTTTAAAAGCCTCAGCTAAAACCACAGCAAAGGAGAAATAAAATAAAATGAAAAACTAAACCAAAAGCATTGGACACAAGAACTTAACTGAAATGAATATAATTGGAACAACATTCGACCGAAGGCCACAATATATTTCATGTCAGGGCGCTCAGAGGAAGGTTTTGCATTTTGAAAGTGTTTTTACCGCAGCCTGCACTATTTCTTAAAGCGTTGCCTCTGTTCATAATTAACTTAATGTTGTGTTTTCCGATCTGTTTGGCTTCTCCCGTTATTTTCAAACATTAAAACTAAATAACGTTAAATATCTTAATGGTGGAGGGACACTGAAGATGAAACTAAACAGAATATAACTTTGAAATACTATATGAATAATTCCATTTTTTAAAGGAGGAACTGGACGTACCTTGATGTTTGCTGAGACGAGGGGTCTCAAACCCTGACATGTGAGACCAATCAGAGCAATTTGACTCTCTCCTGATGTTCCAAATGGC
The DNA here is from genome assembly GCA_900303265.1 of Brotula barbata. Lineage (NCBI taxonomy): Eukaryota > Metazoa > Chordata > Actinopteri > Ophidiiformes > Ophidiidae > Brotula > Brotula barbata. The sequence continues at coordinate 31,262 of OMNV01010095.1, read as the reverse complement.
TCTCAGGAACCTGGGTTAGCAGCTGAAAGCAATGATTGACATGTTCTGCCATAGCTGAACATCAATTGGTTTTAAAAATGTTAAGATTTCATTCAATAGAAAAATCTGTTATTTCTAAATGTAATCATTTAACCAAGACAGTCTGTACAACAAAAACAATATTAAACTCCTTACTGCCGACTATTCAACTGTGTACAGTCCGTCGTTGTCACGTGTCACAGAAATGTTGTACTTTGTTTTCAACCACTGTGGTCAAATAGTTTGAAGTTCTGATTACGCAACCCTGTCCCGATGAGCTTAACCTATCAAATACCGGTGCTATTGAACGAGGCATCATATAACCTGAGGGTCTGCTTGATTCAATTTCTGTTAATTTAGCGCCATCGACTGGACAAATGTTGTTATAGGGATGACCTGCACCAATGGGTTTTGACATTTCTCTCCTCAACACATTCTTTACGTTGAGAGTAACTGTGGAGGTATAAAATGTTGTTCAAATGTTGATATAACAGCAGGTGTTGTGCAGATTTGGTCATTATAGATGATTAAAATGTAATACGGACAGACTTAGGAAGTCTTTTGTCTCCCAGGCCATGCTGCTGTACAACTCGTCCATGGGAGGGAGGGGGGTTGACAACAACACACCGACTGCTAAACCAGAGTATTGTTGATGTATATATATATATATATATATATATATATAATATTGTTATATTGGTTGGTTATATTTAATATTATAATGTATTCTATGCTTCTTTTATCATTCTTTTTGTTGTTTTTGTGATTGTTGGTGTTTTGTTTGGCAGCACAGTTAGCACTGTTGCCTCACAGCAAAGAGGTCGTGGGTTCAAATTCCAGGGGCCGACCTCCACACCTTTCTGTGTGGAGTTTCCACGTTCTCCCTGTGTCTGTGTGGGTTTCCTCCTGGTGCTCCGGTTTCCCCCACCCACAAAAACATGTACGTTAGGCAAATTAGTCCTGACGTTGCCCCTGACCAAGGCAAAGGTAGAAGATCTGGAGTTGGTCCCTGGGCGCTGTTATGCGTGTGTTTGCATATGCATCTGTTGGCTGCCCACTACTACTCATTGAGGATGGGTAAGAATGAAGAGAATTAATTTCTCTATGCGGATCAGTAAAGTACCCTTCTTTCTTTCCTGTTATCAGCTACTGGATGATCGATGGATGATCCATCTATCTACCTACCTATCTACCTACCTGCTATCCCCCGATTCAGTACTTCCTTGTCAGAGATGGATGGTTTTTATCAACCTGACTTGACCACAGGACTCCTCATTGTGTTGCCATGGTTGCCTGTGGTTGATAGATGAATTAGTCATATTGGTAGTAGGTATCTACGTCATTCACCATGAACGTATATTCACAAAATTACCCATGTTAATTTTCACTGTTGACGCTCTGTTGTCTTTTTTATTTCTCTTTACCTTTGGAAGACTCAGAGCAGACGATCAAGTTTGTCCAACACCACCACCTAGTGTTTCGATTAGTGAATTGCATGAAACAGAAACCAAAAACTGAAAATGAATTACTGGGCAATAGTGAAGAATTAATTGAACAATAAATGAGTACGAACATATTCCAATAGACGAAATTAGTATGTTATGAATTGCTGCATTCATTTTTTTGTTAGATTTTGGTTAAATATGGCACTGTAAAAATACCACACCATAGCAAATGGAACTTTAAGTTTTTATAAGACTTATAAAAAAAGAAAAAACATAACACAATAACCAAGGCATGTCATACATTTTGTTGTTCTTTCTTTGTATCTGTGAGTATTATTTACAAACAGGCTTATGTACAAATAGCAACTCAGACATGGCAAAAGCAACATAGAATCTAGCACAAACAACCAGTTAGCTTAATGATAATAATATATTTGTTATGTACAATGTAACTGGCAATGCTAGAGCACGAATGAAGAAAAGATATTCTCCAAAAGGCTTAAATAACTTCAAGTATCTGTCTAGAGGTTCGTGGAGGCTGAAGGATTGGAGGCTGACTGGATTTCCAGCAAAACTGAAATGAAGAAAAACCCCAGTCAAGCTGGAAATCATGTAGTGTGGCCGGGAAAAGATAGGAGAGGCTCTAGTCATTGAATAAAAGACGAACACAGCCAATGAAACATAGAACGATCACTGATTCTTTGATAAATGCCCACTTTAAGAAACTTTAAACACAACCAAGGTTGTCTCCTTTCCACATATAAAGTGATATCCAGCTTAATCGCCTGTAGCACCTTTTTACTGCTTTGAATAATAAATGTGCAACAGGCAGGAAACAAAACAACATCCTGCTACTTGAGCAAAGTGGTGGCTGTTGACATCGTGACTGTTTTCCAGAGGGGTAACAATTCCAAGCAACGAGTTTCAGAACCGTTTCAAAGCAAACTAATTCATCAACTAGTACCTTGAGAGAAAATTAAGGTCCAGACAGAGTAAAACCACAGACAGAATTGCACAATCAGCTGTATGAAACGAAGAGATAGCTTGTTGGAGAAAAGATCTGGCTATTCTTCTAAGTTAGCAGTAGTTAGGCCTACTCTAATTATAGAGCTGCTATAAAGGAAAGTGTGGCCCCAGCACAGGCCACTTGTCCTTTCAATGTCTCCAAGTGCATAAAAGACTAATGCTACTTCACGACGTTCATATAACACTGTAGGCTCAGTTGCCTCCCTTGTTTACATTTCATTTTAGTGTATCCATTTTGGAAGGAAATGACAAAGTACATATACAAAACAACACAGGCTGCAGCCAGTGCTGTGATCTGTCCCAAGCAAGACATGTCGCAAACGGCACCCCACCAAGTGCACTGCTCTTTGACAGTACATACAATGTAGCCATCAATGCAGACACACCACAAATGCTCTAGTGTAATGTTAAGACCTTGAAGTAGAGCAGCATAGAATTATTAAAATTAGATGTTCTTGTATGGCTCAAAACAAAACGCCATCGTGTGGCAAATTTGAAGCCATTTCAAAGGGGCCTCATTTATGAAAACACAAGAGTTAAAAACTGAGAAATGGTGTGTGCGAGGAAAACACCAGATTCATAAAAACGTGCACATGCACATTTGTACGCAACTCCCCATTTATAAATTTGCACGTGAGCGAGGCTCACATATGGCCCACTACGCCCGCAATTGACCTTAAATTGTCAATACAAATGAAATCATATTGAAATGAGTCAAGTCATGCCCCACAGACAGACTGACAAACTCTTAGTGAAGATGAGAAAACACTGCTAAAGACAAATCAAATAAAGTGAGATAAGCAGGAGAATGTTGCTGCTGATGCTGCTGTTGATGCAGCACAAGAGCTCTCAGATTTTGATTTGGTTTTAGCAGCTGCTCTTGGGGATACTATTAAATGGGATTGTATTCTCCAAGGAGGGATACGCAATCCGGATGGTCTTCACTGCTTTATATTTAGGAGAGTGAGTGTTTTCTCACATGGTAGCATGTCAACAGCTGTGTGATCCATGCCTGTCTCTATGCAACTCTCCTCTACTCACACAAGGGAAGCTACTGTCAATACAGGTTAAAATCAAAACAATCAGTTATCAATAAATAAATCAAGAGATGTAAATGTTGACATTTCTCAGAAGAGCAGAAACTTTTCCTGTTATTTCACAGCACCTTTAGAATCAGGTACGTGCATGAATCAAAATAGTAACTTTGCACTTATGAATTGAAATGGTTTGTGCTGCAGGAATAGAAATTTTACCTATAAATAGCTTGAGCATAGAGAGGTGCTATTTGGGAGCGAGTGTGTCTAACTACAGAGGTTCTGATGTGAACACACATACATTAATACTGTCGGTGTATTATCTCATAGCTTTTCATAGTCATCCTGTCCACCCTAGGAAGACAAGCTGGGCTTCGGGGCACGCAGCTCATGGGGACTGTAATAAATAAAATAAATAAACAGTGGCTCTGTGTTTGAATTTTAGATTTGATAAGATTTGATAAGATTTGATTATTGCGGGGAGAGTCATTGTGAAATCTGGCTTCATTTCATTACCTGTCCATCCGTGTCGCCACATCCTGTCTCAAAAATGTGCATGGGCAGTTTCCATATTGGTGTGTACATTCTTACGTAAAGTTTGTTTTCATAAATCCCAATGTTTGCGCAGAAAGTGCCGTACGCAACTTTCGAGCGTCATTTTGAGCATATGCAACCGTTATAAAAGAGGCCCCAGAACAGTAGAGCAAAATTTATGGTCATTTTTCTCAAAATGAGTGCATTTCTTGGGCAGTAGGGTACCATTTGAGAATCATCAAGTCCACCACACCAGACGTCTAACACGCTGTCCCTTCCAGTCACACCTCTTCCTCATCTCAGCAGACAGTGAGGGGCTGGGGATCACTTTCACGTCGCTGGTTTTTCTTCAGCAGCTGAATGCGATTGTGGCAGTAAAACTTGATGGCCCGCCAATCCCTGTGATTGCTAACCAACAGGGGGCATTGCTGGAGGCAGCGCTCACAGTCCGCCTTGGCAGGGACACGAAGCTCCGTAATGTTTTGCGTCAGGTGCTCCTCCACTGCTGCACGCTCCGCCTCTGACCAAGGACGCTTCAGGACACCTCGTTTACCTGAGAAGAAGGAAGGAGTTCAGAGATGACACGTGTCAGCAAGAAATACAACCTCATTAAAAAAATTATGGTAAATCTGGCAAACAATAATTTAAGATCAGAAATAAATCTTCGCTACCATTAATTAGCATCAATATCATATTACTTATATGAGGTTGTAAGGGCTGTGCCAAGTGAAAGTCAATGAAAAACACGTAAACATATGTAAAAGAGCTGAAGTAGTAGTGTGTAGGTGTGTTTTATGAATTACTGTCGACATGCAAAGAGGAAACACTGGAGTAATGCCTCTTTAAGGAAAATGTAAGAACAACAACAAAAAAAAGGCCAGTGATGGGCATCCATGAACAAGAAAACATGGATGCAACACACAATTGTCCTTTAATAACACAATCACTGCGGCGCCGTACTTAGTGAATGACTCGCATTGTCTTTCCACTGTATGCAACGATCGTCTGACCTCTTGAAGCATGCTGGGATAAAGCGTATACTTTACCCTGAGCTTCGGCTATACAGGCTTAAATCTTGTCTGAGGAGACTGCTTACTGCTCTGCCTGTGATGCACTTTTTGGCTGATTTTTGTCAAGTCAAGTTTATTTGTATGGCCCAATACCACATACAATGTCTCAAAGGGCTTCACAAGCTCACAAGTTGAAAACAGTTTTTCAATTCACTTATTTTGCCAATTTACAGTGTCTCATCAAATTGTCCAAACAAACCTGACTGGTGCTGACCTGAGCCTCTCCTGCGATTGATTGGTGGAGGGGGAGCAGGTGGAGCAGGTGGCTGGGTGTTCTTGAGCTTCTTGGGTCGTCCCACACGCCCGTTGTTTTTGCCCTTCCTGACGTACAGCAGGGTGGGTGTAGGGTTCGGGACATGAGCAGGGGGAGGCACCTCAGGCTTCTCCTTCACCTGTTCCCCTTCAGACTCTCCCTCTGAATAAGAGTCTGCCGAGTTTCCTGACATAACTGGAAAAAGGAAGTGAAAGAAGAAGAGGGGAGCAAATAAGGACAGAAATGACAAACAGTTCTTCATAAGATTATGGCACTTTTCTATAAAACACTTCAATTCACACATCCAGTTGAAGAGGGCTGAAATGGCAGCTCAATGTACAATAAAATAAAGCACCGAACTAAATCTTTAATAATTCATCTACTCATTCCTTCACACATTCATCCTTCTTACCATCTAGCTCCAAGCAGATATGGTTCAGGCTCATTCCTCTGAACAGCACTCCATCTCTCTCACCACACAGCACAACTCGGCCCACTCTGCCCATCAGGCCTGGGTCTTGGCCAATTCCAGCACAGCTCTGAGTCACATGGTACTCCCTCTCCAAGAAGTGCTCCAGCCTCTCCACAGCACTTCCTCCTGGCTGTCCAGGCTCTTCTCCTTCTCCAAGAAGCAGGAGCTGGGTCAGAATGGCAACCTGGCGTCGAACCCTGGTCTGGGTCAGGGCACGGGGATTGCGGGTTCCGCTGGACCGGGCCAGGCTACGTAGTAAGTCAGTGCCTCGGAGCGGTGTGGCAGGGGAATGGTACGGCCTGGCAAAGACATATGGGTTTGCAGGGTCAACTCCTACATCTTGCCGTGTCTGTAGAAGGAGCTCCAGACAAGGCTCGCAGTGAGGTGGAAGGATAAGCGGCTGAACGCGCCCACGTTTCCCCTGAACACCAACTCTCGGGAGATGGGGAAGTACTAGACGCTCAAAGGGGGACAGGGAGGCCTCCAATGGGGTGAGAGCTGGGGGGGCACCGGGTGGGACAGGAACAGGACACTGGGGAGTGACACGTGCACGGTATTCAGCAATGGACAGCTTGGACACCTCACACTCACGTCGTCGGTTGTACAGAATAAGGAGCGCCAAACTGGAGTGGCAGAGAAGGCGCCAGGCTTCGGCTGACTGCAGCTGCCGAGACAGGGACAGGAAGGCAGAGTGCTGCAGCCGACGGAGGTAAAGCACCAGGGAGGATAAAGACGAGAGCAGTGGCAGCATGTGGTGACGTCCTGAACTACTGAACAAAGAGAAAGTGAGATTTTATTCCATGGTCTACATGGTGTTATTGCAACTAGATTTTAATTCCAAGTGAGAGATTTTTAGAAAAATATAACAGCCAAAAATAATCTAAGAACTTGGTTTACAACAAGCTTAAGGCAAAATTCTGTTGCCAGATCTATCTATCTATCTATCTGAATACCTTCTTTTTTTTGACTTATGAAGGTTTTACAATTCAGCATGACTCCATTATTTCAATTGATTGAGGACAACATAAGACCTCATGTTACCTTAACAAGTCCTTCTCCTTGTCCTCTGCCCCACTTTCATCGTCCACCTCCATTACTCCATTCTCTTCCTCCTCCTCTTCTTCCTCCTCATCCTCATCCTCTTCTTCCACTTTTGGTGGCTGCATTTCTTTGGCAAAGTTACTGCTGAATGACTGAGGGCACACAATTTCTATGTCCTCATCTTTGGGTGGCTTTACTTCCACCACTTCCACATCTTCTTCATCTTCATCCTGCTCCTCCTCCTCGTGCCTTTCTTTCTTCAGCCTCCTCATTCCTCCCTTTCTGGGTGGGGTCACAGCAACAGGTGGAGGACTTCTCTTTAAAACAGACACTGCCACAGCATTCTGACCTTGTGGAGGAGTCAGTACAGGTGGGATGGAGCTTCTTCCGGTGGAGGTAGGGGATTGGCTAGCTGCTGAGAGATGTGGCGGGGACATGGACAGGTCCTGGACACCACTGTGCGACAGGTCTGCACTGTGCTTCTGTGTCTGTGATGACTGCTGCTGAGCTTGGATGTGACCCGCCGGGGGGTTTGTTTGCTGTGCATGCCGACGTGGTATCTGCGTGTAGCGCTCGACAAGGGCAGAGCAGACATCAGGCTGGTGGGCATGATGTTTATCTAAATGGCGGCCCAGGGAGCGGAAGTGACGCCCACAATAGTCACAAGTTTGACGCATGGAGTCTATGGAAATGCCTCCTCTGGAGATACTTGTGTTGACGTGACCGGTGGTGTTGGGTCCTAGCGGAGCTGGAGCCTTAAACACGGGTTTAGGTGAAGAGGATGTGGAGGACGAGCAGGGAGGGGAGGACTGTGATGGAGGAGGTGATGAAGGAAGAGGGCGGCTGTGAGGAGGGTGGCTGGCGGTGGAAACCTGTGGAGGCCGTCCAGGTGGGGTCCGATGGGGGGTCTTTTTCTTCGAAGGAGTGCCACGACGTTTCTTTCGCCGACGGATTGCACGTCCACGTTGGCTAGTACTTTCCTCATCTCCGGCCTCTGACTCGCTGCCATCAGAGTGGGAAATGGGAGAGGAGGAAGGGGAGAGGGACCAAGAGGGGGTGACATAGTCCTGCTGCTGTTTTTGTTGCTGGGTTGTTAGGGAGAGGGGCTCCTCCTCCTGGAAGCAAGAGAAAAAAACATGTCACTGGAAATCCTTAACATGTTTACAGCTATAAATCATTACATGAGGTTATGTTGGACAGAGATGGAGTCGGAGCATACGTCAAGCTACTAACACTATGCACTTCACCAAAATTCACTAGAGCTACAACTGATGAATGACGTCTTTTGACATTTCTACACATAATTAAGCTGTGGTTCAGTTCATGCACATCCAGACAGGTGTTACATAGAGATACGAGAGAGAGAGGTAGATAGACAGAGAGACTAACAGACAGAGAGACACTATTATTAATTTTGTGCTACACTTATTAGGGAAATGATCAAATAACTTTGCAAAGTAATTTAAACAAATGGTTTGAGTCGGTTTTGTTTACATTTGTGCATTGGTGTGTAATGATTACCACAAGTTGGAAAAGACGGGCATTTTGTCAGTCTTGCTCTTAGGGACAGCTCTTTATTTTACCTTTTTGATATTGTTGTTATTCTCAGTGTCAGAGTTACACTCATGCTGCACTGGAGACACAGTACCTCGGAATCCCTGTGGAACACACAACAACCATCTTTAAAAGGCCTCCTGCACTTAACTTGTTCATATTTACCATCATAGTCAGCCTCAACAGTCACCCAGAGTATAGAGAGGTGGAGGAGAACCTCAGAGTGTTAACAAAATAGCTTAGTCTTTCACTTTAGCATTAGTCTTAACTCATTCAAACACATGAAACAGAATATAATAATTTTCTCAATCACATTCACAAAATATTGCAAATTACAGCCAACACCATTTTATTTAAGACTTCTAAGGCTTTGCTTCGCACATTATTCCTATATACAGTGCATACAGTATATACAGTAAATATACATATAGATAGATAGATAGATAGATAGATAGATAGATAGATAGATAGATAGATAGATACTGTATATATAAACTTAAGGTGTAAAAGCATTGTGTGATTGGGGTGGTGAAATTTTTCATTAAATATACTAAAATTCTGTTATAATTTAATTAGATAAATTAATCCAATCTGATGAGATCCATTAAACAACCAGATGTTTTGTAATAACTATGGTTACAGTTGCTAAAGGACTATAAGTAGAGAGAACTGGAGCCAGCCATCGCCATGGTAACCCCTGTGCCTTGTTTAGCTGTGAGAGTGTGAGAGTGAGTATGTGTGTATGTGTGTGAGTTTGTATACACATGCAGTTACCTGGCTGACGTCATGTCAGGTATACTAATGTGTGCTCTATAGCGTACAGCCTTACAATGGCAAACAAATGAGGGGTATGGAGGGGTCTAAATTTAAGAACATTCTTTTTCTGAGTGATACCAAATTTCAGTATTTCCAATTTCAGCTTCTCTCCCATAAATCAACAGTGTCAAATAGATTTTGTGGCTTAATGGTAAGGAAATAATTTCTGTGTGGTGTGCATGCACTAACCAGATTCTCTCCCCATTCTGTCAGGCTGTAGTCCACAGTAATCTCCTCCCCCTTGGTGATGTCTCTGATGGCAATCACCACCAACCGCACCTGGCTGCCACAGTGAACCTCTCGGATGCGGCAGTTGGGAGAAGCAGGGGAGGAGCTGGCTGCTGCTGCAGCTGGGGCAGAGGCTGTAGGTGCAGCCGGAGCAGTGGACGCAGGGGTAAGAACAGGGGTCTGAGCTGAAGCTGCTATGGCTGGGGCAGGGGCTGGGGTTGGGGTTGGTGTTTGGGCTGAAGAAGCTGCTGGGGCCAGTGTGGAAGCTGAGCAGGAGCTGGTCTTGGATCCAGCTGAACCTTTCTCATCAGCTTGCTCCGATGGGCCACTAGTAAGGGCAGGGAGTGAGGGACATTACCTTGTTTTGACAGCAATGTGATACTGATACATTTCTGTTCAATACGGCCTCAGTATGGTTCATACAATGTCTGTCATAGTCAGAAACTGTCAGAGAATAACAATGTTTGCATAGCCTGCCATGTGTGTCTGTGTATGTGTGTGAAATGCCATTGCAAGTAATTGTATAAATGGTGATAATGGCACACATATTTCACTGCTGTAATCTAGGGTATATATGCTTTAGTGTAGGTCTGTTACAGTGAAAAAGACAGAAAACAATAGAGACCTTGAGAAAACAATTAAAACCAAATCTACTTTTACGCATCATCCTACCTGGCCTGCGTGAATTTGGCAGGCCTGTCAAGACACTCTTGAAAGATACCATTTTTGTAGGATGCAGCTTCTCCAATTTGACCATTGGAAAAGTGGGTTTCCATCACTATCTAATTATATGAGGAAAACTTGAGAGAAAGCGAGCAGAGTTTGTTGAATATATGTGTGTTCATTTTATAAATTAAATAACTTGTGAAAACCTCAAGGGGCATAATCAGCTACTCTTAGGCATTTTCTCTCACACTATTTAATGTTAACTGCAGTAACAACTTCTGGTTGAGTTAGGAATGCCAGTTTAAGTTAATCTGGGTACACTCTTGAAGTGCAAGGACTGGTTGAACCATTGAGTAAACTGCATACACACAATGTCAGGTCAAGTCTAAACATCTATATATTAATCTATATGTTAACATCCATGATACATACAAAGCAGGATTAGTATTCAATCCAAACACCATGCAAAGATACACAATACACACACTTACCAATTGTGAGGCATGGGTTCGGTGTTGTAGAAAGGCCTGTCCAGCGTGGGACGTTTATTCTCTGCTGCCTCCTTCCGATGACCTGAGAGCACCGCAACAGTCAATATAAAAAGATTACATACAGGTATGCTGGCACACACATAGGTAATCACCCAATTCAAAAAACGCATATACACAGGTGCACAACACAGTACACC
>OMNV01010094.1:0-14076 GCA_900303265.1 Brotula barbata | reverse complement strand
GAGATTAGCTCTCACAGAGAACAACACCATTTATCGCATAAATCTCATCTTAAAGAAATCTCCCTCTCTGACTCAGGCTTTCTAATTCTCTCTCTCTCTCTATATATATATATTATTTAATCTACACTTTGAGCTGCATTCAGTGTACAAAAGGTACAAAGCCGAGACAATACCATCAATCAAACACACGTCACTCAGACTGTAAGATAACTAACAGAAGGACATTGTCAAATAATGCAGAAACAATGTGGAAAAATTCATAATATGTTTGGAAACACAGCATCCTGGCTGATTTCAGAACGCTCCAGAGGCGTGCTTGTTTTCTGACGTTCCCGTGTTCGTATGTATTCGCCCTCATTGCCATGTGCTCTTGTTTCAAGTTGGCCACGCCCCGTCTCGTCGCCTGATCACTTCATTTGTTACACCTGTTCCTTGTTTGCTCATTGTCGGTGAACTGAAATCCTATTTGATCATCTCCTCTCCTCATTTTGTATCTGTGTGTGGTATAATTGTTCTGTTTCTGCCTGCCTGGTGTGTACGATGTTGCCTATTTCCTGTTTACGGAGTTTTTGGACTGTGATTTTTGTACCTCTGTCAGGTTTTTTTCAAATTTGGATTTGATTTTAGCTGCAATAAACTGGCTGATTTCACATCTTGAGTCCCCGTCGAACTCTGAAGGTTAATTGTTCCCAGCAACCCATCTGTCCCCGATAAAGATGAAGATGATGCTGTGATGACCGAGCCAGGCTTGGGGGCTCTGAGTCCTCACTGTCAGTCATCAGCGGTTCGGATAAGTCAGAGCTGCATTAAAGCACACATGCAGTCGTCAAACCCGCTGGAACATCTGGCCCGTCCAGATCGGAGACAGTAGCAGTAATAGGAGACGGACCAGAAGACTCGGACCAGGTAGCTCTACAGCTGTTCCGTGCTGTGCAGGAATGGCCAGTCCCTCAGCGGTAGCCACCTTCGCCAGGTCGGCGGACGTCTCCACCTCACATTTTTGTGACATTTCTGAGCGAGCAGATGCAAACCAGCCTGACAGATGGTGTGGAAGAGGTCACTTAGCTAATTGGGCCCATGGTGACAAAGGGGATAGCAGTGCACGAAAAACACGTACTATCAAGAGCACGTTCACCATATTCTGCATTTTACACTTTAACTCCTTCCTCATTAATCAAATGAGCAATTTTTGTCATGCATTATGTTCCACTGCTTTTATTGAACATGCACATGACACATTCTTTATTCATATTATTAGCATGAATATAGTTTTACAGCCATCTACAATGTTGTTTTATTCATTTAGTATATCTTTGCACCGAACTTGACCAAAGTGGAATGTTTCCATTCCTAATACTGAACTTTGTGTGCTGATTTGTTTAGGATGCTAATTGATTAGCTGCTAACATACCAGCTACAGGCAACGTTAAGTTAGCCAGTTTTGTTGTGGTGTTTTGACGGTGGCAGAACCCAATAATGCAGCTTTAAGTCTGAAAAGTGAAAGTCATAGTTTGGTTAAATGACAGTTTATTGAAAGCGATAAACTGAACAGAAGGGGAAGAAATAAAATACACTGACAGAGATAAACAAAGGATGAAGGAACCGCTGATACATAAAAATATAAGCACACAAGTCTGGGTGTAAATGAGACCGACGGAGTGCAATGTTTTTGATAAGATGTGGAGGAAAATGTCTTTTGGTATTTTTCACCTCCCAATCAGTCCGCTTTGATGTGATGTGAATTGAAATGGACTGAGCTCCGATGTCGTCATGATTAGTGTCTGGAAATCAGTTTAGCCTGTCAATCATCTTGCCATCGGAACACCCATCAAAGCCTGAGAAAAACAAATGCCAAGGGCGCAAAGATAAGACTGACAGAGAAAAAAAATGATGGACCCCGAAAAGGGAGGAACTAAAAAGGTGGTGGAGTTTTTGAGAGGGCGTGTTAGAGAAAGGCTAAAGGCAAATAAAGGAAAAGCCAGATAAGGGAGATGTTTTGGCGTTCAGTGAATACAATATTTCAAATGTTTGGGTCTTCATATAATCCAAACCGTGCTTCCTAATCCAATTCCATATTGGACCCTAGACCCATCTTCAGTAATCCGAGGACCAGCATACTGTATACTGAAGAGACAAGCACAAGACTAGTCGCTAATGTCAAATTAAACATCATCTCACAGTTATAAATATGATGCAAAGTGTAAGGCATCCATGTATTACACACATATTTAATGTATGTTTTGCCTCGAGCATCCCTGTGAATTATCATAATAGCAATTCAAATAATTACTTTTATCATTATATTTGTATATTTCTTACTAATTTGTCCATTATTTGTTATATAAAGTGTATAAATATATTAAATGTAATCAGAAAGAAATTAGCCTTATGATATGTTCTCAGCAGACCCTTAAAAGAAAGACATTGTCAAAACAAAGTCAACATCATAACCCATCATTGTCAATAAGCCAATGGACTCTCAATTTCTGTTCACTTTCATCGCTGGCAGTGAACAGCAGCTTTTGTCAGCTTGGATTCATTTTGTCATAACGTATATCCAACGGTGACATGTTTACACAGCGCAAACAAGAAGCATCCAAACCTCTATAGATAGATAGATAGATAGATAGATAGATAGATAGATAGATACTTTATTAATCCCAAAGGAAATTAAAGTATTCCAGTAGCTAATAAGAACAAAACAATAACAAAAACAACAAAAATAATGAAAAAGTGTGCAGTGTGTTTTCAGCGTACACATGCACGGCCCCTGCACTCATTTTCTAAACCGTTCAATCCTGGTTAGGGTCACGGTCGCGCAACTTCCTCCAGAGTTTCCTGGGGGAATCCCGTGGTGTTTCCAAATCAGCTGAGAGATGTTATCTCTCCAGCCTGTCCTGGATCTGCCCCCGGGGCCTCAGATGGTGATGCTCATCTAGACCTCATCAGATTCGGTGCAAACTACTTACGTGCGTGTCAAAGATCACGGTGTGATGGACGACATTATCTGCAAATCGCAGCGATGCCACGCTTATGTCACCAAACTGGACACTCTCCACACTCCGGCGGTGCCTTGATCTCGTGTCCATGAAATCCATGAGCAGAAGAGGAAATCAGGCACAGTTCTTACATGTCTGGATGATGACAGATAACAGGTTTCAGTTCTCCTATTAAGAAAATGCAAATTTTTCTATTAACTACATGCAAATTATACCAAATCTACTGAATATAATTTTATTTCCAACAGATGGAAACTTATCTGAATATGGTAGACGTAGAGCGTTCCATACGCTATACAATATGGCCATGATGAGGGCAATATTCCTTTAAGTGCGTGTCCAGCAGGGCCATGTCACTCAAACACCGGACATTTGGAATTTTATCCATTTCAGATGTTCAGATGATGGAACATCGTGAACGTTGTGACTTCTGCAAGACTGCTATGGGTCAGGTGATGTGACCTCATGCAGGAAACGCTACACGATCTGGAATGGGAAAAGGCATAAATGCATGTCCCATATGACAGAGATTGAAGAGACACACGGAGCACTCTGGAACACGGTGACCTGTCGGCTGAGCAGCTGGTTTCCACAGAGACGCGAGGCTCGGTCCTACTTTCAAAACCAAAAAAAATGTTCAATAAATGAAAGGAATTTCAAGCTGGCCCAAAATTCTTATAATATAATGTTAAAGTTACTTACAAGGTTCAGGTTCTCTGTCGTCCTGGCTTCAATCTGTGCTTGTGTTCTGCGTTTATTCTCTTGCGTATGTTTAAAGCGTCGTTGTCAGGCATCTGGAACTCACTTTGATGGTTGTTGAGCAAGCAAATTTAAACAGCGGAATTAAGACTAAGAAATACTTTTTGGTGGAATAGAGCTGACAGATTCTCCACAAGGAAACAGATTTACTGAAGGCACAGTTGAGCAAATCATCCAGGGGGGGCGGCTCTCAACCACTGAAGGAAAAGAAGATTTTATTTGACTTTTTATTAGCTGTAACCCACAGAAGACAGTCAACAAATGAATAAATCACAATCCGCAAACATTTTTATTCTCAATTTATGCAGTGTAAAGTCATATCCACAAAGATATGGAGCGGATCGCATCCAATTGAAAGCCGCTTTTACACTAAGTGTGCACAGAAAATTGATGTGTTATTTAACTGAAGTTCCGTTCTGAACTCCGTGACGACTCTGTCGTCTGTTGAATTGCGGCTACACGCTCGAAATGTGCAGCTCTGCATTATATGGGGATAAAGAGGAATTGAACCGGCTATTATCTGCCGTCCTCACTGCTCGTAGGATTTATTTCAATTGATGAAATCCCGATATCCGTCTGAAGGCAGAAGGACAGTTATGTGCTTTCCATATGTGCCGCGCAATTACAAACCTACTGACGTAAATTGTCTAAATTAAATGTAATAATCCGCGTCCCTGTGTCTAACAAGCGGAGTGTACGCACGATGTGAACCCGCATATGTGTGGCACATCTGAACACTGCTCCACGGGCCCATTAATGGCTGCGAGCGTATTGGCTATTCACACAACGTGGGCGCTGGGCGTGAAAATGACCCCTGGCTGTACGACGGCAATGACACCTGCACCGACACTTCGCCCCGCCCTGCGTCGGCCGTAAGATATGTGGGATAATCTCTCCAGTGCTTCACCTTTATTGTCCGAGTTGTAGATGTGACATTTGATGGATGTTCAGAGAGATTTTATGCATATCCCCCCTGATGAATCTCCGGAAAGATATTCATTACCTTCCAAAGTGTGCCGTTTGTTGCTCTAAGTGAAATATAGCCACTCAACACTGCCTGTTTATGGCGGTGGTTGTTGAGTAGAGGCAAACATCGATCTCTCCTGATGTGAGGAACTCAAAGCTCTGCACAAATTCCCCTTAAATTAACTTCCTCCCTGCCTTAGACGTCCTCTAACCTACTGGTTATGTAAGAATAATAATAATATTTGTGTCATGGATGTCACGGGCAGACAATAAACAATAAACACTCCTCAAGTTCATGGCAAATAATGAATGTTTTGCTCCTGATTAATCACCACATGATGTAAGTTTTAATTGATCTCTATGCTATGATCACCGTGTTGACCACTTTTACATTTTTTACATAAAAAGACAACTTTTGTCCATACAACGCCGGTGCCCAATTACCAAACTTGATCATAAACCTCTGAATGGATGAGGAAATTGGTGATTGGCCTTTCAATAAAAGCAGTTAAATTTATCCAAATACTGGTAGAAAAAACTCTCCTTTTTTCAGGTTTTTAATGAATACAGCATCGTTTTTCTTTTGAATTTGAATTTTTTAATGTCATCTTTATCATCCAGTAGTAATTTACATTTACATTTTTTTATCGAACAATGTTTTATCCTATGACATTTGCTGTCACTATGGGCTTTAATACACACATTGAATGTGCAGCTGATACATTTGTAGTTTATTTAGGCAGTTACAGTTCCATAATCAGACTTTTGCTGTTCTCTTCCCGAGAATTATTAACGTTTTTGGTTAATGTCAAAATTACTCTTATTGTAAAATATACAAAAAATAGCTAACATTTTTTTCATATATTAAGATATATAATATTTAAGTGATTTATATGATGTATGTTGTGGCCGTGTGGTAGCAAATGAAATACTGAAACCAAACAGACCTCAGACCAGCCTGAAAAATAGAATTTGACAAACTGATCAGAGAAATCGGGAAACATCTGGTGTGGAAGCCAGGCAAAGGTGGAAGCAAATTTCTGGCACCCGGGCCTGCACCCATGGGTGTTGATCGCATTAGTCCAAAACACAACTTGGGACTTCCGCCTCATGGAATCCCAATCTGTAAAGGACAGCATAAGGGTGAAGAGTATGGCCAGAAGGGCATTTGAGTCAGACCGACCCAAGGCCGTGAAACTAGATAACATTGGGCTCACCTCCACGCACGGTACCGTCTCCGGGTGTGTGTGTGTGTGTGTATTCACAAGCCCAAAGCTCTGCACCTCTGTGTTTATTGCAGTTCACTCTAACACCTACTGTACATCAGTGCCAGATGAATGATTGCGTACACAAAACACCCTGTGCATTTCAAGCCGAAATGCTGAAACGTCAGTGATGTTCTGCGATTTCCTCTCATCGTTCTGCATAACAAAGCCTCAAAATGGTCTTCAGTTACAACTGCATCGCAGCTGCCAAGGTTGAAAGACGATCAGCTGCACCTCTCAGACTCAGACCGTTCTGTCAGCACGAAAGTTCAACAGCGGTCACTTGTTTACTTGTTTGGGTGAAAAGTGTGTGCGCTGACCCTGTCTGCTCCTTCTGTTTGTCCCCTTTGGCGCCATTTTTTTGATATGCCAATTATAGGAATTATCATATCGTTCCACGTTACATAGCCGTACTAACATAGTCACGGCAAGACGGCCACGCCACGCATAGTGCAGCTGTTCTTGGTGTGTGTGCTGCGGGAACATCGATTGGATCATCGTACAATGTGAATATTTACAGAGCAGGGCGAATAAAAGGTTTTTTTTCCTTTCCCTATAAGTTTGTGAGACACACAAACTTATAGGGTTATATAGAGTCAGATCACACTTCAGAACCTGCTCATCAATTCGTGTGTGGAAACTACGCAATACACACCAATAATGAGATTACATCAAGCTCGTACGGACAGTTCTCACTGCTCCAAGTCAAGAGGGACAAATGAGACCATGAAGAGGGAAAAACACGATGTCAGAGAGACAAAAAAAAACTGCCTTCAGGACCTTGGACTGTCCAACAATGGGAGGGGGGAGACGCTTCTAAATATTATAATAACTTCACTTTAAATATTTGTTTTTATGTTTTTTTAAGGACATCAGTGTACAGCATTTTTTTCTTTCCTTTTTTCCCCCAAAAATCTGCCTTTTCCCCTTTCCCCCGGTAAATCTTTACTCCTCATGGCTCATTTGGAGCTGCAGTTCCACCGGCATCACTACAAGCAGTACAACTTTGTCTTATTTTGGCCTTCAAAAATTTTCATGAGATGGCTGACTTGAAGCATGTTTGCTACAAGCTAATGTAGCTTATACCAGTATAAGATATCTCACAAGAGACTTTGTGTTATATCGCTTATGATGTTTTGATAATGGATATTAATTGAATTGAAGATAAAAATATGGACAATTAGATCTCACTGCTCAGTCAAAAAGGAGTTACCCCCATCTCACTAATGTTATTTTGTGGGTTTTATTGCATCACTACAAGATTTTGACCTGTGCTAAGTTGTCCCGAAGGTGTCATGCAGCGCATTTTGTAATATGCTACGGCATTACATTCTATTTTAAATAATCGAAAGGTGGAAAGCAGAAATCTCCACCTTGACCTGCTGGATCACACGTAGCTTTTCATTTGTGTAGACGTCAACAGACACAGGGAAAACTCAAAAATGAACCATGAACACACGACTAGGGACTTCTGTACAATAAGCCACAAACTCTCAATTTATATCGTGAGACCAAATGCTCCATTTTTTGGGCGGTTTTGAAGTGGACTGGCTGCTCCGTTCCACAGTTTTCACTCCTCAGCAGCAAAACCGCCCATCAATTCATCTCTGTCAAATACAAACAACATATCGAGGCTTCAAAACAGCCCCGAACTATAACCACCGTGTTTCAGTGTTGGGCTGAGATTTTGTTTGCTTGTTGTTGTTTTTTATCGATATGCAGTTTGTTCCTTCAAGTCTTTTGAAAACTCAAGATGCACAGAGTTGATTGATTGATGCCCCTGCGCGTAATTTCACATTTTCTTCTTCTTTCTTCTATTTTCTTTCTTGCGATTTCGAGAGTCTTCTCTTGTCAGGATTGTGTGCGCTTCTGTTGAATGGAGGGAAAATTGGGTGCAATTTTCAACATGACACATTTTTTGTGTGTGTGTCCATGTGACATTTTAAAGGAAATATCTCTCTTATTCTACTTTTTTTTATATGTTTCAATGGATAACTTGGCTTCTTCTTTCTTGCGAATGTGTTGAATAAACGACTCAGCGTCACCCTCCTCTGATTTAGTTACTTACGGTACATTATTGGTATTATTCTAACAGTTCCTACATTTCTTTTACCTGTTTGCCCTCAACATAAACATGTGATGGTCATAACCTTTTGTAGAATGTAAAGTTAATCACTGCTGACATATTCAGCCCATGCAGACATAGTGGTAGTGCATTTCCATTTTTACTGTTAGTGATCTTGACATTGCTCTAAGCTGTGTTGCAGTCACAATCTCTCTCTGGCCTGTGGAGTACTGCCTGAATTAAATAACACTCCTGTCACTGTTTCAGCATCCTCATTCACAGTTATCCTCCTCGGTGTGCACATCTCTCTCTTTCATTTTGCCTTTATCGCAAACTGTTCGGGCGAAACGCGCCGTGCAGCGCGCGACGCGATGACTATTCTGACAGTAAAAATGTACAGGAGTTGGAGATGAAACAATAAAACGACTGCTACAGGATAACGGCGTCAGTTTACATCCCGGGCTGCACGTAAGCAGAACATCTGTATGCACGCACACATTCAAAGGGGGGGGGAAAAAAAGCGTGTTGACTCTGTGGAACTCCTGTAAATCTGCTAACTGAGCAGCCGTGGATGAGAGAGGAGCTCGGCGGTGATGGATTGATCCTCAGTCATATCAGATCGGTCATTAGCTAACAGCTCATGAATATTACAAACTGAACATTGTAATGACAGTAATTTATTCGAGTGGCAGCCAGCGAGTGTGCGCTGACATCTCGTGCTCGGTCGTAAACGTCATAACTCACTGGGAAACTTTCTCCGCGCTCGCACTCCCAGGCCTTACCAAAGTTGCTCGCGCCGTTCAATCAATCAGAGAATGATTTCCACGTTTCTGCGATCAGCTCACTCATCACATTAGTTGCCGCGTTGCATTTTGTTCGCCGTTGCTTAACTTCTGAACCGCTTCACACCTTTCTAATATTCTATCCTCTATCGATTTGAAAGGGTCGGACTTTCAATACAACGTTGTCTCGCCTAACCGCGCCGCTAACTTAAAAGTATTGGCTCCTCAAGCGTTATTCGAACTTTAAAGGATCAATCTCAACAAGAGATTTGTTTGAAATCCTCGAGCTTATGAGGCTGAGAGTGTTAGATATTAGACCTACAAGCTTTAAAACAGAATCCATTCATTTATCTTTTCATTCACACCTAGCCACGGAACTCACACATTCATGCGCCTTTTTTATTCATAATGCTCGCGTCACCGGGCGTACTGTCACCGAGGAGATGTCTGCTTCTGTTCCACAGTCGGCAGCTCACCGCGCAGTGGGGGTCGGACCGTGTGATGCCGAGTCTGCCTCAGGCTGTCGGCGCATGCAATCTCCCCGTGAAAATTTATTCATGCACACTCACACTTTTTTAAACGTCGCCCTGTTGTTGTTGTTATCAGCTACTGGATGACTTAAATTTTCTGCGGGATTATCTATCTATCTAGCTATCTATCTATCATCCATCCATCCACCCATCTATCATACATCTATCATCCATCCATCCATCCATCCACCCATCTATCATCTATCATCATCTATCTATCTATCATCCCTCTATCCATCCATCCATCCATCCATCATCCATCCATCCACCCATCTATCATCTATCATCATACATCTATCTATCTATCATCCATCCATCCATCCATCCATCCATCCATCCATCCATCCATCCATCCATCCAGTACAGGCACATGAACAGAAACACACACATTCTCTTTTGCACATCTGGATCCCTAAGTGTTGAATTGAAAAAGTAGGGGGAAAAGTTCACATTCTAATGGCTTCCAAACAATGCTGACACGTTCAGTATTGGAACTTGAGCGGCATACTGATGACTTATCGTAAGCTGGGCGTTGATATTATCACATTGAGAGGATGCCCGTCTCATTATGTGCTGCTGTTCAGTGATTCATGTATCGTAAACCAGCTTACTCAATGCTAGACAGCCTGCAGATGTTATGCCCGCAGGGTCTGGCAAGCTTTTGTGATTTCCTTAATTAGATTGCTCCGTTTGCACATTGGAGTAATTGTATTTCAACTACTCGCATGGTAAAGTACACAAGTATTGTTTTTTTTTCTTCTTTTACTTGAATAGCATACATTTTTTATTTTATGTGATTTCATTTTGATTTAAGTTTCATTTGAAAAATGAACGAGATGGCACTTTCATCTCATCAGATCATTTTTCCATCATCTGCAGATCAGCTGATGGTAAGAAGGTAATAGGCAAAACGTACGTGACCACATTACTGAAGAGCGAAAAATGAAGGGCACAGGACAGGAAATTGATCAAAATATACTGTAGTTATGGTAATATTGCCATCTTTACGATTGCTGGATGAGCGTCTAAATCCTGTTTTTTATTGCACAAAGCGTCTCTGGCAGATGACTGTGTGAGTGATGGTTGAGACAGTCCTGGCCTGCATATTGGCACAGGGACCATAGCTCATCAGTGTCATTTTGCCTCATCTGTTGTATGTTTTTTTAGGTTTTTTTTTTTTTTTTTTCAGGAAGGTCTATAACGAGTACTTGGTGAGATGGACCACATGATACCACTTGGGGGGCGATGTGGCTTAGGTGGTAGGGTGATCGAAGGCTTACCGGTTCGATCCCTGGCTCCTACACGTCGAAGGTCCCTGAGCAAGACCCTAAACCCAAATTGCTCCCGACAAGCAAGTGGGCCTTGCATGGTTACCTCTGCTGTCGGTGTGTGAATGGATGTATGAATAGGTGAATGAGAGGCAAACATTGTAAAGCGATTTAAGTGGTCTACAGACTAGAAAAGCTATATAAATGCAGTCCATTTACCATTTACTCATGTGACCGAAGCCCTGCAAAGTCTAGTCTTCCTCCAGTAATCCCAAAACCATCCTGACGACCAATATGGACAGTTGAGCGCGTTCGTCTCTATCTGTCCCACAGCTGGACTCATTGATTTACATAACAGCTGTAGGAAAAGTTGGGATCCTGTAACTCCGTACATGCTTATGTGCAGAGCAGACATTTAGTCACGCATAAATCCAACGGGTTACCAAGTTGTTAACTTGAAGGATAACCGCAATGCTAATACATCCTGACAGCATTCACTTTTACAGTAGTCCCTTCGGGCCGTTCAGTGGAATCACTTCTTCTAGCCGTGGAAGGGAAGGGACATAGAATGTGTTCAACAGTGTGGCGTTTCTCCCCAGGTGCCTATTCTTCTCTGTTTGACACAGGGTAATAGTACTTTGACATCTGTTTCTCCAAGCATTTCGTTGATTTACTGCTTGATTGCAATGATTTTCACCAGCTGTGTCAGTCTTTGGAACACATGGCCAACCGCACAAGGTGACTGGAAATATCAAGAGCAAGAAAGCCAAGCTGGAGTTTGCGGTTGTTTTCGCTGCCTATTTGTGTTAAACTACTTTACTTTTCTATTCTTACCGCGGCTCTTTGAGTTTAATATTGGCTGACATTCCCAATACAGAACTCGGAGAAATAACTGGTTATTGGTTATAATAAATTAAGTCAATATGCCCAATGTAACTGCTGTTTGCCCCGACGATAATTCAAAAGTCAATGAGGTCATTTTTGCATACACAGCTCGACACGAGACAGTTTTGGGTGTGGTTAAAGGTTTGTGGATTCAATAGTATACAAGCAAATATTACAAATTAGGGCCAAAATCTACTCTGTCTCTAATTTTAAAGCTAATTTAGTTCACGTTTACATGACAACAACAATCATAATAAGGATTGGGACGCACTCAGGTTATCTTCAAATGTTGGTATGAAGAAATTATTTGGTTTATGGGGAAATGTTGAATATTACAAATTACCGTCTAATTTCTAGAGGTGTCATATTGAGTCATGTGATTTTTTTGATGGCGTATTTGGGCCTCTATAGGTAAAAAAAATGATAATAATAATACTGTGCCAAATTCTCAGAGATTATAAAGTAGCAAATTTGGGTAGCTTGACTTTTCGGAGAGCGTGCACTGGAATGTAGCGTTCCCCGTTAATCGGATTCATAGTTCATAGCTTTTTTATTGAACTTTAATACAGAAACAGTTGGTATTTAACAACGCAAATAACAAAGGCCTTCCTTTCCATTCAAATTTTGGCCCTCAATAAAATAAAAAATCAATATAAAGATAAAAAGTCAGTTACAGGAGACTATAAAGTAAATATGTAAATGATAAGTCATAATGTAGGTTCTATACATTAGAAGAAGAAGGATGATACTTTATTGATCCCCTTAGGGAAATTAATTCTCTGCACTTTCACCCATCCTCAATGAGGAGCAGTGGGCAGCAAATTATCCTCCAACAAACATCAACAGTTCTGTTGAACAGACAGAGGAATGTGTAAGAAATGTAAAAATAACAGTAGCAATACACACAACAGTGTGTCTTTTTATTATAATAATTTACAACGTGCTTTCCTGAGGATTGAATCTTTCAAAAACTGTTTTTGATTACTAATCAAGCAGGCGTGCAAGACATGAGTGTGTGGAGTTGTGATGAATTGCGCGACGGTTTCCGCAGCCTGATTTGGAGTGTTTCTAACTCGGACTAATTTACTTTGCATGCCGCCATTCTTCCAGTCAAAACACTGAATAATCAGAGGGAATATTTTCACAGCACCGTAACTGCTCTCATCAGCAGACACACCATGGCGAGGTTTGTCCAACAGAATGCGGTGATGTCATCGCCTTAACGATCGCTTCTATCTTAGCAGGAGGGCAGTGAAAATGTTCAGAATGAGGGACAGCTCGGTGTTTTCAACGCAGCAGACGTACAGTCCGGTGATGACGATCGTGCCAGCTTTGCAGGTCATGCATTCTGCTTCCAACGTTACGAGTTATTTCTGTAACTCATCTGTCAAATTTGTGTTTGGCCATTTCTTTAACTCTCTTGGCTCTTTTTAAGTAAGTTAAGAATAATGATTGAAGGGCGTGTACGTGACCGACCAATGGTGACGATGAGAAGGCGGGACCTAAAGAGGAAGGCGGGTTAAAGTAATGTAGAAACATACACGATGAATGGTAACGGTAGAAAGCCGCATCAAATCACCTGTGATGGGTGTGTTTTTATTCCAAAAATAATAGTTTGTTTTATTAATGTAATTGTTAATTTTTCAAATTATAAATGTTAACATTCATACAATAAATAATTAAATAAATAAATAAAGACATTTCTTGGGGATGCTATGGAGGTGCTGCAGCATCCAAGTGTCTCTATGGCAACGCCTAGGTTTGCTACAAAAAAGAAGAAAAGTTATTCACACAAAAGTCCCAGAAAAAAGATGCGTCATCCACACACACCACTGAGAGCACGTATACACTACTAAAAGCATGCGCACACAGACCGTGCAGTCAATGTACAATGAATAAGTGTGCGGCAAACTAGCTCTTCATTTCCGGTATATGTCGAGAAAATAGATTTTTTTTAAGATCTCAGATAGATGAGTTTTTTTGTGTGTCGTCATAAAAATAATATCAATCCCAGTGAAGAGTTTCATCAATCATAACAAATGTGGCTGTATGATTCTGATATCTGAGGCTCCCTTTGCCCAATATTGACATGGGAGAGTTGTAAAAATGCAGCAGAATGAAAGCCCGGGTTCCCCTGAGGGGGAGGAAACAATATCATCTGGCAGAGTTTGAAGTGTTTATAGATGCAGCACGTGGCTCTGCAGATCTGGGACGTGTACGATGAATACGAGAGAGAATTGCTACCAGTTCAAGATTTTTGTCACTGCTCCTCTCCCCTGAAACCCAGCGTGAGGAGTGGAAAAATCTAAAAGCAATTTAATATGCCTTTTCATTACGGTAACACACCGCAGCTGGGGATCAGGCCAGCAGTAAATGTAAAAGCCGGACATGCCCATTACTTGGTTTCATAATTGCTGAGTCATTTTAATTTAGGCAGATAGATTGAAATAAAATAAAAGGAATATTTTCCTTTTTTTCGTGTTTTGCTACAGATGGGACCTGTTTTATGTGGACATTGTCTATTTTTGGCCACAACAGCAACTGGAAAGCACTGCAC
>OMNV01010093.1:9676-22308 GCA_900303265.1 Brotula barbata | reverse complement strand
TATAAATGAATATTATGAAAATATTACAAAAATATTCTAAATATTATTACAACAAAATATTATTTTAATTGTTGAAATATTATGATTACTGAATATTGTTAAAATATTTTTAAAATATTCTAAATATTATTATAACTAAATATTATTTGGATATCACAAATATATTACAAAATATCACAGAAATATTTGAAATATTATTATAAATGAATATTATGAAAATATTACAAAAATATTCTAAATATTATTACAACAAAATATTATTTATATCACAAATATATTTCAAAATATACAGAAATATTTGAAATATTGCTAACTGTTGATAAAATATTACAAAAATACGCTGAATGTTATTATTGCAAAATATTATTTAAATGTAATGGTTTTTGTTTGTCGACAAAAAATTCTAGAATCATCAGGGTGTGTTTCTAATACCACCAACGGTAAGCATACCACAGTTTGAGAACCACTACATTAGTAGATTAAGATCTGAACATAGCCATGCACAACAAAGGTAGACCATGACAAACGATTTTTAAGTCATTAATATGATGTAAAATTTCTTGACGTGCAATATTTTGTCATGCTCGTACATGGATGAGTCTCTGTGTCCGGACACAAACACCACAAGGTCCTGAAGCCGACACGTGGATTGCTTTCAAGAACGAGAGCGAATCCAAAACGGACACCAAAAATCGATCGGGTGGAGTTCCCTGTCATAAATTAGAACGCATCTGACCGTAATGACTCTGACAGCGGCAGAGCGAATGGATTAAATCTGCGAGTTTCTCAGGTTATACGGAGAATATCAGCAGATAATGGCTACCTCGCTGGCATCCCTCCCTCGCACTCTCCTCGCTTATCGCATCTCTTGATGGAGGGCTCAAGTTCCACACCGCTCGCTCTCTAAATTCACTCTGGGCGCCTGCTTGCGTCGACACTAATGCATCGTTACAATGATGGATTAATGTTCGACACAGGGAGGAAGTGTCAAGATCTCAATAATTAGGCACTCAGCTTAGCATCATCAACAGACACGGCTTTTATCCACGGCGGAGAGGCTGAATCGGGGCGGGGCTTTGGGGGTCAGATGGCGAAGGAACAGAGGAAAAGCCAACGTGGATCTGATATTAAACACAAAGGGAGGAAATAGAAATTATGAACGGCGCTTTACCCTCCGGTGGCCTCTTATCAAAGCCGGATCAGATAAAGGGATCGTCGCGAACAGCTCAAGAGTCTCCTCAGAAGCGAGTCGACTCACGAGTGTCATATTGAACAGATGCAAATAGAATTGCTGTCATTGTGGCAGCTCCTGTGTTGTTATTAAAGAATTACGTGTTGAAGAGCCAACGTTTCCTCCCGATCCGGCTGCAGCTGACACTCCACCGCGTGCCTCTCCACGGCGAGTCGAGCAATCATCTTGATAGCGACGCGCGTTCAATTTCTCCCGGCGTTCCTGGTTATTACTGCACAATCAGTGCCGTTTGGAAATTGTCCAATTTATCAAACACATTATAAGTGGAGATCTGTGATTGGGAAATTTCAAAAAGGGGGCCTGGTGTTTACAGGAGGAGAGTTTGGTTTGTAATTAGCACACAGCAGCATCCAGTAGTTAGTTTTTATGGAACAATTATGATAAATACATATGTTCCGATTGTAAGTGGGTTTAATTTAGACGTATAATAGGCCACATAATAACAGAATATACAAATTTTTTGAGGAGTTATTCAGCGAAACTGTTTTGTTTATATTTCTTAATATATACGTATCTACTTTTATACTTTTTTTATACATTTTTATTCATTATACTTTACTATGATACTACTCCTGGTAGAATAAATTAAAATAAAAATCCAACAAAAAAAGCCCAAAACTAAACAGAAATAACATGTTATGATTGATAGAACCTCTAATTCACAACAAAAATATGCTAAATTATGCTTTATTTCTTCATAAAGAATAAAAACTGAGGTAATTTTTTTATTATTTGTACCACAGAAACGATCTCTCTCTCTTCTTCTCTGTCTCTTTTCGCCCTCCCCCGAAATTGTTCTGACAGATTCGGAGCATTATAAAAGGACAGTACACTCCGCCAGAAGAACTAATTGCTGTACCTCAGATAAAAGTTGTTTACCCACTCCGGCGCAGTGCATGCTGGGAGGGCGCGCACACACCATATGCCTTGAATGGGATTTATTTAAACAAAAATAATAGTTAGATGTCATGTTGACGGGAGAGAAATCTTGTAAACAGGAAACAAATCCGTGCCTCAAATATTTTCAGCCTGGTTAATATATTCAGCAAAATAAATCATTTGCATCACCAGTGAAGAAAACAAACATCGGGGAATCAACACCATTCACAGCGAAGATTGCAGCCTTCAAATCTGCAGCTAATCACAGAGCTCTGGAGGTTGCGTTGCCGTGGTAGTATGCGGCCGGGAAACTGATGAGTCACTCCAGCGACATCCTGGCAGAAAGTATCTGAGGACGAGCGCGGCATAAATAGAAAATGAGCCATCGTATTACTCAGAGAACACAGTGGAACGTCAAAAGACAGGAAGTGCACTCGTTCTCCAAAGACTCGCCGTCTTTATGTGGTGTTTTACGTGCCGTTTGAAGCGATCGGTTCAATAGACAGTTGTCGTGGAAGCAGACGATGACGCCAATTATCTAATCGCATTTATTTTGACGGCGAACAAACAATAACAGTAATGGCAAACAAACAGATCGTGACACCGAGATAGGAGAAAAAAATAATAATCGTAAAATGAAATGTTAACACAGGATGAGTTTCTGGTGGTTTTAATTATTGATTATACGCAACATGAACTCGCTGCGGGAATTGGGAAAATGACATTAAAGTGTTCACAGTAGATGCACATGAGAACTTTCCTTCTGCTCGGATGAAGGGAACCTCGGCCCTGCTCCAACAATCCGACATCCACAGACGTGAACATGCTGCACTCACTTCCTGTATTCAGTTGGTTTGCATTGATTCGTGCACGTGAAGCGTCCCTCGCGTCCGATGGCAGAACGTCTCATGGGTGACGACTGCACCGTGTCCCCGTCTGAGTCTTTCTGCAGGAATGTCCCCCCCGTACGTGTCACCGTGCGTGTGTGTGTGTGTGTGTGTGTGTGTTGGTCTTCGCTGTGCGTCTCCATATCTCTGTCTAACACGACTTCGCTGTGTGAATGCGGCGCACAGAAACAGGGGCGCCGCCAACGAGCGGCATTAACGATACAATTAACTCGCTTTCCATCGGCGCCATTAGCCATGTCCGTTCAGCTGTGCTACTCCATGGAGCCAAACCCCCCCCTCGCCTTAATGATCATGTGATCATTTGGATGTTAAAGGCTGCCATTGCTCAGCTGCATCTGCCTGACTGATGTGTATGTTCTCTCTTTTTCTCTGTCCATATCTCCTCCATCTTTGCTCTCCTGACTTCCTGTCCCTCACTCTGTCTCTTTCTGGCTGCTCCAGGGGCTATGGCTAACCATCTTATACCTAATGCACTCCTGCGTCCTCATGGCACTAACAATCCCTATAATACATTGCTTGGGGAATCGGCAGTCTATAACAACCCTCTGGGCATGTACAACACACAAGGTGTGCAAGCTTCTTTTCATCTTTAACATTGTGGCCAGGGCAGTGTTTTTTAATGCCGGCTCACACAAACCTTTAAGGTTGTACGTCTCTGCTCCTCCACAGGACAGAGAGTGGGCAACTTTATGATTGGAGATTCAAATTTAATGGAGTCGCACTGAACTGGAATGCCTGTGTTCACCCTTGAGGGTTTTTACAGGGCTTTAATTGAAAAACACTGCTCTAACTTATCTGTTGGCAACAAAATTCTACAGCTTTATCACGAAAGGCGTGCAGGTTTGTGTTGCGGTGGGCTTTTTTTTTTATTTGGAGGTGTATCGTGGCTTCTGCCGTTTGGTTGCTTTATTCAGTCCGCTCCACGCCGTACCATGTTGGCAAATCTCAAAATCAGGAATGGGTGCACGCACGGGAGCCGGATACGTCGCCAGTCATCTGTTTTTATCTGTGCTCGGATGTTGTCAATCAAGCTTGTGTGCCGTGTCTTCTGTCTCTGTTTTTAGTTTTTTATATTTTTTATGATGTCTGTTGGTTTGTCGTTGCAAAAAAAAAAAAAAAAAGGGAAAAAAATCAGCATATAAAACTGCAGCGATTAAACCAGATGAATAACAACATCATTATGTATAAGAATTAGTCTTAAGAGTAAAAATATTGTTTTTTGAAACATTTTAGATGGTTTAAACCACATGTCATTCATAGACAAAGAATTATTATTATTCTAATCATTGTACTAACATAACATGTACCGTATAGTGTGAACCCATTATGTAGGTATAATCTTAGGTTTTGGGGTCGTACTTTCCCCATGTATTCCCCTTTGAACTGTGGATAAAATTACCTGTCCATACAGATGTAAACATTAGAGAACACACTCACTCAGCTGTTCCAAAGTCCACTTTATTGTGTGAGCCGGGCTGTTTTTCCTGGCTGCGTTTAGCCGTTATTTGATCCCCCGGTTCAGCAGTCAGTAGGAAACTGCTGTACGTTTGTGGGTCTGTAAAACAACATTACAGTTTCATGCGAGCACTGGGCACCAATACTCCACTCTAACAAACAACCGAAGGCTGTAATTCACATTCTGGAAGGATAAAACGATATTGTGCCATATTTACCTCAAGACCCTGATTCCTCTTTCAGTCTTGATGAATGTATTTTGCTCCTTTTGCATGGTGACATTAAAATTGCCGGAGCGTCATCTGCCGTACTGTGTGTGCACATTTCTCTTCTACTTGTCACTGTGATGCTTATTGTGTGTTCTTCTTTCCTCTCCCTCATGCTGTCCCTTAAAGAGCCCTACAGAGAGACAAGTATGGGAGTCAAACTAAACATTGCTTACCAAATGTAATTGACTTCAGCTTTACTTTCTTTTCAACCCAATGCAGAGAGAGGGAGTGTAATTCTCTTTGGAAGTAATGGTGTATTTTTATGACGAAGGCCCTCGTGTTTGAAATCTGTCTAAATCGGACCTGGGTCTCATTGATCCATGGAGTCTGTGAAACAGTAGCTTGGGAATCTGCTAATTCATTGTGCGGTTTGTGGCACCAACATTAAGGCGCCATTCATAAAAAACAAAACAAAAAAAAACAAACAAACAAATTTATAGCGCTATAAAAATATCCTGCAAGGCTTAAAAATGATTACCTAGCATTTTTTTTTTGTATGGCCCTGGGCGTAATTGGTCCAAAAATTTACATTTCCAGTTGATATTTAGGTTCTTCTTTGTGTATAAACAACCAAATAATCTGAGACTAATCTTCTTTCCCACTCTGATTAAAAGCAGGAATATACTTCATTTACTATATCTACTAATAGCTACTTGACTCTACTAATAGCTATGTTAATCTACCGATAGCTACTTTAATCTACTGATAGCTATTTGAATCTACTGCTAGCTACTTTAATCTACTGATAGCTATTTGAATCTACTGCTAGCTACTTGACTCTACCGTTAGCTACTTGACTCTACCGCTAGCTACTTGAATCTACTGCTAGCTACTTGACTCTACTGCTAGCTACTTGACTCTACTGCTAGCTACTTGACTCTACTGCTAGTTATTTGAATCTACTGCTAGCTACATTAATCTACTGCTAGCTAATTGAATCTACTGCTAGCTACTTGAAGTTACTGATAGCTATTTGAATCTACTGCCAGCTACTTTAATCTACTGCTAGTTACTTAAATCTACTGCTAGCTACTTGACTCTACTGCTAGTTATTTGAATCTACTGCCAGCTACATTAGCATACTGCTAGCTAATTGACTCTACTGCTAGCTACATTAACATACTGCTAGCTAATTGAATCTAATGCTAGCTACTTGAATCCACTGCTAGCTACGTTAATCTACTGCTAGCTACTTGAATCCACTGCTAGCTACTTGAGCCCACTGCTATGTATTTTAATCTACTGCTAGCTATTTTAATCTACTGGTAGCTACTTTAAGGTATTGCTATCTACCTTAATCTACTGCTAGCCACTTGAATCTACTGCTAGCTACTCTTTCCAGCGATTGTTAGCCTCTTCCTTGGCTGCCTCTTCTGATAGGAGACATTGATCATTTATGCCCCCTACTGGCATGAAATGGTATGACTCACTGTGGTGAAGTCTCAGTCGAATTGTCATCCAGAGTCCAGATTTGACATTTTTAACATGTTGGATGGCCTTGTTCGGGGTACTTCATCTCATCCTCTAAATTTTGATTTGAAAACCGTCCACGCATCTGGAAAAAGCAAAAGTTTGTTATTTCTATTCAGCAATACAATGTTACTTCACAAAGCTCATATGGGACAATATGGCTGGGGTCCAAATTTATAGTTGTTGTTGTTGTTGTTGTTGTGGTTTGTGTTTCACTTTGTGCATTAAGTGCATGGCTTCGTTTGTGTTGGTTTTTTTTGCTCAAACGTGGTGCTGAAGCTTCGTGTTTTTATGTCGTGCTTGAACATTTTCACTGTTTTGTGGCGTACGTCAGTGTTTCCATCCATCTGTATTTTTCCATAAAAATCTGTATGTATATATTAAATATATACTGTATGTGTTGTGTCATGAGGTAAGTGCGCGTTTGTTCATACTCGTGCAGGATTATTAGGTGCTCCTTAAACCTTAACACTGTAAAACTATACTGGATGACATCACTTCCTGAGCATGCTGGCAGGTCAAAACAGTTTTCTAAATGAGAGTGTGTGTGTGCGTGTGTGTGTTTGCTGTGTTTGTGTCTGACACATAGCTGTGCTAATTACATCCCATCAGATTTCAGCCTTCTCATGCGCCCACTCTGCCCCCAACCCGACCCATGTTTGTCGTTCCAGAGGGAATTCTGAACAATGCCCGGGATACAAGTGTCATGGATACTCTACCACTGAATGGTAACCACGGCAACAGCTACAGCATCGCCAGCGCCGAGTACATGAGTGACTGCGTCCAGATTATTGACCGGGGCTACAACCACAAGGAGACCACCCTGGAAAAGAAGATTCTGAAAGAGCTCACCTCCAACTACATCCCCTCCTACCTCAACAACACCCACGAGCGCTCGGCCGAGCAGAACCGCAACCTGATGAACAAGCTGGTCAACAACGTTAGCAACGGCGGGAAGGACAGCGGCTACGGAATGAGCATGGGCATGGGGATGGGTATGAACGTTGCGCTGAGTCTGGATGATCACTCCTCCTTCGGCCCACACCACGACGAAGGCCTGGGTCTGGAGTTAATCCGCGAGGAGTCCAACGCCCCCCTGTTGCCTCAAAGGCCACCCCCATCCCTGCAGGCGGCGGACAACCTTCACAATCACCTCCACCCCTCGGCACCGCCCCCTCTCCCGCTGCCCCACCACCCCTTCTCCTCCGCCACCACCTCCTCCTCGTCCCGGAGGAGAATCCCCCAGGAGAACAGCGAAAGTTTCTTCCCCTTACTCACTAACGAGCACACTGAGGATGAAGGCTTGTCACCCGTCCACAGCCACCAGAGAGACTCCCTCTACACCAGCATGCCCATGCTGCCCGGCCTGCCCGACGTGTCCGCGGAACCCGCCGACGCGCCCAAGGACGCCGGCGACGCCAAGAGCCCGGAGGCCAGCTCGGACGACGTTTACTACAAGAGCATGCCCAACCTGGGCTCCCGTAACCACCTCCATCAGCTGCAGTCCTACTATCAGCTCGGCCGGGGCAGCAGCGACGGCTTCATCGTGCCCCCCAACAAAGAGGCCGTGACTCCCGAAGAGGCCCACCAGGAGCCCTCGCACCTGGTCACCAGCCTATAGACCCCACCGCCCTCCTAGCAACCGTCAAGTGTCCCACAGATGCCCGTGGTCCCCCTCTCCTCCCCGTGTCCCCCCGTTCAATCAGTCGTTGGCAGTGGTAGCCTTTATTTTTATTCTGTGTCCCGATGGCCGAGGACGAGCGGAAGACTCTCTACTGTCGCTCCTACCGACCACAGACAGGATGTTCAATGCCACGTGGGGCTAATATGTGACTATACTTGAGTAGACATGATACAATCGGTTGATTTTTGTGTTTCCCGTCAAACCCCCGTGCGGTTTGGTGTTTTGTCTCAGTGTGAAAAGAGACAAATGCTCGGGCAGGATTTTTAGTACGACAGTCAAAGTGAACTGCATCGCCCGTCGCCGGACGAGTCTGAACTCTAGACTTCACCGGAATAAATGGGAGATTCAAGAAAAAAAAAAAAAAGGACTATTTTATTATACTTCTGTATCCATATTGACTTTTTGAAAGATTTTCTTCCTCTTTGGTGAGTTGCGGCACATTTTGTTTGCTGAAGTGTCCCTGCAATTAAAAGAAAACACACATTTTAAACAGGTACCACAAGGAATTATTGATTGTATGCTTTTGAGCATCGCTGTTCTTTTTTTTTTTTTCTTTTTTTTTTTCCGTTCATTTTACTGTAATAACAGTTGTCAAAAGAGGGAGAAAAAACTAATAAGAGAACTATGAGATATTTCTATGTAATTGTACAGATAACTAGCACTGCACATAATAGTATGCTTTTTATTTGTCCCATGCAAACCCTTTGTCTCTGTAATTGTAGTGATTAGGAGCGATTTTGTTCTGTTGTGCTGGCCTCTCTGGGTTTTCTGGTACCGGTCTGTTTTATCACATTCCACCGAACAACCATCTAAATAGCAACAAAATAACACAAGAAATCACAACAAAATACTTAACGTACAGGCTTTTTCGTGCAATGTATCCACCTTTGCTTTCACCTTTGCGTTCTGGTTTTTTGGGTTTCTGTTTTTTTGTTTTCCCGTGTAGATATCAGAGCTCCGTTTCAGTGGACGGTCGAGGAGACAAACAGTCCAAGTTAATAATGCAGAATCCCTCACAAAGGTGCAAAGTGCATCCTGCGTCTCTATTGGCAATCAGAAAGGGTCGCGCTTCCCAGAAAGCCGACAACCTCGACGGTGATGAGCAGCGGGCGTCGGTGTAAAAACGGAACACGGCTGTTTTACTTATTAAAGGGAGAACTTTTTGGAGTGAGACAAACTGGAGGTGCTTTTGCTTTCCTATTTATTTATTTGTTTATTGTTAAACTTAACAATAATAAAAACCGGCGGGGCGAAATAAGTTTAGTGGCAGATATACATTTTTATTATTGGCTATGATCATGGATTTTATTTATTCCTTTTTGTATTGGTTTCCAAGTTGAATGACCTCATGACTAATATTTGTTGTAACAGTGAAAATTGTTTGCCAACAAATAAATTACTGATTAAGATTTATGATATAGCTTTGACAAAAGTTCTGGTGTTTTGTCTGGGTCTTGGAGCACTTTTGTACTAAAAAAACTGCTAAGTGAGGAACAATAGAGTCGTTTTTTGTTTTGTTTTTTTGGTTTGTTTTTCTTAATCAGCAGTTACTGTCCCTCATTGTCCTTTTTATGCCAAAAGCTCTGAAATTTTGGCTTGGTGACAGTGGATGATGTGCTCTGTATGCTCTGGTCTGCTTTACAATAGAAGCAGTGATTTCATAAACTGTAATAATAAATATTTCAATATCATTGCCTGTGTAACCTACGCATTCCTTCCAGATGTGTTTGTCATGAGATTGAAAAGGGTAAGCGGTGCAGGAAGTCAGGCGCAGCCAGCAGCCAATCAGGAGACGGCGGGACAGGTGGGTATCGATGCAGAACGATGAATAATATATGGAGAGTAAATGTGTGATGAAGGAGGAGGGCGAGTAAAGATTTTAATGACGTTTCTGACAGGACTGAGAATATAAAAAAAGGTCAAGGAAATCCTGGAGACCTCATGGAGTTTGGAAGATGTTTTCAAGGTCTGGAAATGTTTTGATACACCTCTGTGTTGTTCAAAGTTGTGGAAATTTTGAACAAGTCAATCCAGAAGCTGATGAAGGGTAAACGAGATATAATTTTAGCAATATTCTCATGGGATTACAGATTTTGTTAGATGTCTTTTACAAACACTGGATTCATTTAATTGTCGAAATTTGTCAGGAAATTACATGAAAAATATCCACACAGAAAGAAAGAAATAAGCAGTCTGGATCTAATTTTCAAACTAAATCCCAGATTAATACTCCCACGACCCTGGCTGTTGTATTTATTCCCACCGAGGTGATGAATTGATCGATGCCAGCTCTTCTAAGTCCTCTCATCCACCATATTTATCATTTTTATATCCTTCCAAACTGAACAAAATCACGTTTGACTCCGTGTCCACCAAGATCAAACGGTGCTTTGACGGCCGAGTCTTCCTGAAACAGATCCGCCTGTCTGGGCCTTATTTAGACCCTGATCTCCGAGGGGGCCCGGGCGGCGGTGCTGCCGCCTGTGGTCCATTTGCTTACGCCTGGATCTTCACTTAGAGATATGACTTGGGTGGACAAAAAGTGCTTATCCTGTCTCTATGCATCAGTTTGACTGGCATTTGCAAAGTGGGCAAGTTCATGAAATGTGCTGAAGATGTGTCTCCGGCGCCCTATCCACTTTATTAATGAGCTGTTACGCAAGCTCATAAGCCGCCCCGGGCTCTAATGCTGCACAGGAACATGCTTGCGTGGCACAAAACGCAACAGCGTACCGGCGCTACACTTCCGAATCAAAGCCCGACCACTGAGACCGTGATTCCCGTCGGGTTAGGACACTGTGATGAGTCACAGCGAATAATCCGGAAAACTGTCCGTGTGTGATGTTACACCTATGGGAATATATTCTCAGCACAATTAGACGAGATGATTCCCCCGTTTAGAGCGTCGGGCTTTGAACTGAAATTCAAGTAGGTAAAGATTTCCTGCTCGATTTAAGTAAACCTGTGTTTAAAGGGTGACGTACGAGGGATTATCTGGAAATGAAAAATGAGGGAATAATACAAATAATATCTTCCCTATAAACACAAACTTTGATCCTTTAGGGTTAATAATCCTATACAATACAAAGATGCTTAAAAAAGTTGAATAACAGACTACAAAAGGCCCCTGATGTAAAATGTGGACGTTCTCTCTGGACACACACCTCACTTGACAGTCCATGTGAGCGGAGACATCCTTGTCTCCGACAGTTAAGGACAATGTCCACTGTCTTCACCGTGCACAGCTCTTCTCCCCTCCCCCCTCAGTCCTCATCTGCTTCGCCGTCGGGCCTTTTGTGCTGTGATTTCTGTTCGCTGTAACTGAAATATGGACTCAGCTGATGGATTTTATTTGACTTCGAGTATGTTAACAGCGGCGGACGGCATTTAAAATCCTGTATTATGTCAGAGCACGAGTGTGAGTTCTTTTGTTGGTGATTGTAGTCTTGTATTCTCTCTCTTTGATCCAATGACTGCGTTTTACTGCACTTTTACTGCACGTGGCATTATTTGGCTTTGAACCTTGATTTTGAGAGACGGTGGAACGGTACGAGGGAACGATGGATGTAAAGATAAGGAGGGTATCCAGAAAAAAAGCAAGACTGGGTCGTGTGGCTTTGGGTGTGTATATGCGTGTGTGTGTTGAGGCACACACGTCATGTGAACAGCTGTGTGTGAGCGGGTCAGATGTGATGTATGAAATGGCACATTTCATATCTGGCCCCTTGGTGAAAATCAATGAAGGAATGCCTGGCAGAATTCCAAATGAAAGGTGAATCAATGTCATCTCCAGCTTTGTGTACGGGGACAACTTGACAGCCCCAACACATAAAAGAAAATACCTTTCTGCCTTTTTCTGTCAAGATAACATTGATTTAAGATAGAGGGGATTTTGCCAATGTTTGCCTCTTAGTGGCCAAAAGTCTGACATTTAAAACTTGGTCAGTGATGTAAGTTAATGTCAGTGTGCGGAGGAAGAAGAAAAAGCTCCAACTGAGTCCCAGATCCAGACGATATACTAATCCTGACGGTAGGGGTTCAAAAATTGAAGTTCACTTATCCCAGAATGCATTGGGGAAAAGGTGTTCACATTTGCAATCAGAAATCAATTGCATCAGTCAATTTATCTATTAGTGTAACACACCCAAACGGTTACTATACACAACATACACCATTTTTTTTTATCCATAGATATGGATAAAAAAACAATGAATCTCTTAAACTTCACTTAAACTTAAACTTCTTAATAAAATTAAAATTGTAGTGAAATGCTGGACAACAACTGAATGGTTTGAATCATGGATTTGAGGATTCATCGCTTCTTCTGTGTGATATACTCAGTCAGTAATGGATTATGGGTACCAAAAGGATTAAGAGCTTAAAGGGTTACTATTAATATAGCCCAGTAAAGAAAAGAAAAAAATACTGCAACCTGAGCACATGCACAGCTGAACCTCTGTTATATTGTAGAGTAGAGTAGAGTAGGGTAGAGTAGAGTAGGGTAGAGTAGAGTATAGTAGAATAGAGTAGAGTAGAGTAGAGTAGAGTAGAGTAGAGTAGAGTAGAGTAGAGTAGAGTAGGGTAGAGAGGAGTAGAGTGGGGTAGAGTAGAGTAGAGTGGGGTAGAGTAGAGTAGAGTGGGGTAGAGTAGAGTAGAGTAGAGTAGAGTGGGGTAGAGTAGACTAGAGTAGGGTAGAGTAGGGTAGGGTAGAGTAG
>OMNV01010091.1:33608-50234 GCA_900303265.1 Brotula barbata | reverse complement strand
AAAAACCCACTGTTTGCTTTTTCAACAATAGACCTTCGCTGAAAGGCATCAGGTGTGAGAATAGTGAGCGGGCGGGGTGGGGCTTAACTTTGGTTATTCGCTAAGATCACATGACACAGGGATAAGGGACAGGAGGATCCGAACGCTGAGAGACCTGCAGGCAGGCAGGCAACCACTAGTACAGGATCCTGGGAGGTTTGGATGGAGGTTAACGGCGATGTCTGAATCAATAGATCCTAAAAACAATGTTACAAGGATATTGCTGAGCCACGTTTTTACGACAGGATATGACTCAGCACTCAAACACACGTAGACGGTTATAATAATGTACAGCGCCCGGCCCGCTTTCGATTGTTTAACATGTAAAAACTCCCTCGTGATCTCAGAAACAGGAAGATCCCCTCCGCCAAATCAGGTAAACACGCGACGGCTCAAACGTGAGACAGGCCCACTTTTTCACGACTGTGCCCTTTGAACTGTGCCTGCATCCGCCGGTAGGCTAAGAGGAAGTGAAAGTGAGCAGCAACCCTGAGTCATGATGAAATTATCTACTGAGGGAGAGAAATGTCACCACGGCCTTGCAAGCTTTGATAGCTTGGAAGGGATCTTTGCCATCGCCATGGTAACCCATTACTGTTATCAAAAATATTATCCGATGGCCAGGTTTCGGGAGAGATTTTGACACAATATTGTTTCTGTTTAGGTGTTCGATCCTTGCTCCATCTGTTTAGAGCACGCACACGCACACACACACACACACACACACACAGAGTCTTTTGCAGCAGTCAGCACTGGCCTACCACATGACTCACATTACACTTATGAATACAAAAAAAGAAAATGACAATAACCCAGCTTTAGATACGGCTCCTTCCCACAATCAAGGAAGTGACCAACAATCGTGGCTTTTTTGCTGGTGACCTAGTAAAACACACATGCACCTAAAATAGAACATCTGCAGCTGTTCAGATCCTGCACAGGCACTAACGGAGGGGCGAGAATGAGCACCGAGAGGCTGACGGAACTGCATCGGCCACGTTGTTGGGGCCGATATGCAACAGTCGGTTGCAGAATCGCGCTGCTTCGGGGAGGAAAACAACGTCGGGCATGCAGCGCGCAGTCTGCTTGGGGGAGCATCGTGACGTATCACATGTGCGGTAACAGTAAACACGCTCGGGCTTTGTCCAATTCAACAAAGCGACGCGTTACACGGGTTTAAACACAAATGTCAAGGTCCGTTAGCCGCCCTAATCCAGCTCCCTTTCCTAATTTGAGGCAGCCCGAGTCACACGGCAACGCGGCCTGCAGGGCGCATGGAGGAGGAAGACAAAATAAAAGACGGGACGGGACACACACACACACACACACACACACACACAAAGAGTTCTACACACATGGGGCTCTTCCTGGACCCCCTTCTGTCTCTCACTCTCTCTCTCTCTCTACCATCATCCACAATCCACATCAGTCTGTAGGCAGCCAGCTCAGCGCTATTTACCAGAAAGCCTTTGTTGCAGAAAAGGGATTATCCAGGCACTAATGCCGAGTCCGTTTGCAGCAAACAATGCAGCCTGCGCCTCTTAAGTACGGGGACGTGGTTAATAACAAATGGGTCGACTCAAGTTGTCAACGCGGTTCGTACGTCACGAGTGGCGCACGACGATGGACACATGAAACACGTCCTGTAAAAAGTGAAGCGGTGGTGTGTGTGTAGCCGAGAGCATTTCCGCGAGGTAAACAAAAAGTTTGTCCAGCACACCAACACGCAGCCTGGATCACAACAACGGCCACAGTCACGCACAGACAGCGCGGCTCCGGTCCCGATACTCACCGTTGGTAGGGGGAGCGGCTGTTATTAACGGCGCCGCGGCCCGCACGGTCGCAGACTCGCAGTTGTGTGCGCCCAGGAGCGGCAGCGGCGGCAGGCCCGCACGGTCCAGACCTGCGATGATGACTGCATACATCCCCAAGGTTGACTCATGCTACTCCGCTGACCTCATTCCCTCTGCTACTTTTTTTTTTTTTTTTCACAGGGAGGGGGAAAATGGGCTCTTAAGTCCGTGCGTAAAAGACGCGTCCTTCCCGGTTGGAGACGCAGCGCTAGTCTGCAGAAAAGCGAGCGACGTTGCACATTATTGCACAAGATTGCACTCACGCAAACACACAGAGGCAAAAAACAAAAAAAAAATCACACTGCCAATGCGGCCTTTCGCTGTACCGTCGAGCCTGTGTGTCTCTGCTTGTCTTGTGACCCTCCTCTCCGCAGCCACCAGCTCTTAGGCACACCTACTTCCATGCCCATACAAGGCTTTCCTCTGACACACAAGGCGGTGTCACTTACCGAGCAAAATCCCTCTCAGTCCATGCGGGAAATTCCAGCACACACTCACACACACACACGGGAGGACCGTGGGGGTGAAGAGGAAGGGCAAACCCGCCAGGTTTACGCTCACTTTTCCTTTCCGAACGGATTTTTACGCATGCGTGAACGCGACCCGGTAGAAGCTGCTGAAAGGCCCTCATTATTTTATATTGAGATGAATGACAATTCAGCCATTTTCATGATCAATAATCCGACTGTTTTTCTTTTTTTTCCAAATGAAGCATGTAATATTCCAAAGAATTGTTTACGCATTCTGTTTATGTTTATTTTTGCACGATGAATAATTTATAGTCAACCTAAATCAATGTATCATCAGCCAATATTTACTTCCAAAAGATTACATAGTAGTGTCAGCATGTGCAATATTAGGGGTATATTGGTAAAACTTAGTTAAAAAAAGGAGATTAAACTTAATTAAAGAAATAAATGATTAAAATTACACATCATCCAATATTCTGCAGACGTGGCACCCGAGCTGATGCTAACAATGACAAACGTCTGCAGTCTTCTTCATAGTGACGCAACATAATTGGGGAGAAACACAAAAGTTATATTGTTTAATATTTTTGTTTATAGTGCAAAGATTCTGCACTATAACAACCAAAATCTCTCTCATAACATACGCCACTCTTGACTTTATGAATGAATCTCTATGAATTACTGTGTAATAAATGACATCATATCAATATCAAAATGACCAGGTCAAGATTTAGTAAAATTATTTGAAAGTTGGTTTTGGGAATGTGTAGTTTTCTCCTTGTCTGGAACAGAAAGACTGTGATTGACATATGCAGAGTACACACATATACAACTTGATTAAATAAGTAATAATAAATATCAAGATAAGATAAGTAATCTGCACGTTTTGATCAATTTTCAAAATAATCCACAGTGGCAGCCCTGTACTTCATGATGGCTACAGGCATGACTGAGCCTGTGCAGGGCTGTCTCTCTGCCACTCTCTCTCTCTCTCTCTCTCGCTCTCTCTGGTCCTAAAATAATGTGCAAAGCCTCAAAACATTCACAGATGCAGTTGACAAGAAGCCGAGTCAGACAAACGCGCCTGCCACCTATGACACTCACTGCAATGGCAAACAGAGAGAGTCTGTGTGTGTGTCTGTGTAACAACTAAATCTATCTGAAAAGCATTGTCTTTCAAAGACTGATGACACCTTCATTTCAGTGTTGACTGGCAGCAAAATCAGCAGCTCCTATTGACAATATGGTGTTGTAAAAATATGTTATACACTATCATGCTGCTTTATTACAACAAATCTGTTCAATTGACTTACATTATTTAAAAAGTGCACAGCAGATGCCACCTATAAATATAGAAATGTTAAACTGGGTATCTTTCCCCTGGGGGTTTCCAGGACTTTCTCATTTGGACGTCTGTGTTTTAGTGGAGCCCATCAGGGGCCACATGTAGCTACTTCAAATCTGGCTCCTCTACTGAACACGAATATCCAAATACTGAAGTACACTGGTAGTAATAACGTGGTAATATTCTATCATAGACTCAACACGTGTCGTGCACAAACGGCGTCGCGGTACTCACATGAACAAACGTCTCCTCGTGCAACCTTTATTTCTCTGTTTTGATGTTGCAATGTTGCAGCTTACGTTGACGTAAAACCCGTGAAACTTTTCTGTTTCAATCACGGTGGCAGGCGAACATCTAGGCACCAATTTTGGTAAAAATCGAGTACTCTCTGTTTAATAAGCTGCAATCTCGACACAAACTGACATAACAGCGCGGTTATTGGCCGCATTCCGTTTTTATTTTGTAGCTTCCTCTTCTGCTCATTGGTAACGAGCAAAGATCACCAACACAAACAAGATAGTAAACGTCCCCGGAAATGATTCGCTGCACTTTCACATCGAAGTTAAAAATAGAAAGGTCGCTCGCGTGTATTTAAAGTATCTAAAATCGATTATTAAAAATAGTCAGCTATGTCTGGTATCGAAGGCATATTTCTAAATTCCAATATATAGTTATTCACGATGCGTCACCGTCAGCGAACATTGTGCAGTACCGCGCATGCGCAAATTACCTTGATGGTTTCTTCAGGTAAATGTATTGCAGGAAGTGTTGTTTTTTGTGGCCCAGCGCGCCGTTAATCATTTACACAAATGTGAACAAAACAAAAAAATTCTAGGTTATGTCAAGCAAAAGAAACGGTTTGAAACGGATGCGGAAGTCGATAGCAGTGGATCATCTCACTTTTCCTTGACCGAGATTATTTGCAAAACAGACGTACAAATGCTACAGTTCGGCCATAAACAAAGCGCCTAGAGCGGTTTTTAAGTCCTTTGTTATATTATAATTTCGTGTTTTTGTTCAATATCCAATAGTTGTTGTTGTTTTTTACCCGAGAATCGGGACACCGTAACCTCTCCGTGCATAAGCGACTTGTGTGTGTGTGTGTTGCCAGATAACTGCCGAAGCATGCAAGTGCAGAAAGTTGTTCTTAACTCCAGACCGGGTAGGCTATGTAGCCAAGTACTCGCTTGTAAAATAACAGAATTTGATCTATGTACATGATTTGTGTTGTCAGCTGACTGCATCCTTGTGGGTAACGCCTGCATGTGTTGTTTCTTTTCATCCAGGTACAAATGAGGTGCCAGTTCCTGAAAATTTCCGCCTGGAGGACACGATTTTAGCACCTGACCTCACTGATGGGGATGTCCTTGTCCGGACACTTTGCCTCTCAGTCGACCCTTACATGGTATAATCCTTACAGTCTGGGTGAAGGTTGCGTGTTATTTTTTGTATAATATTGACTTTCTCAAATCAGTGAGCAGCATGACCTTAACCTATTTGTGGTGTCTCATGTTTCCCCCACGTGTTCCATGTTGTCCTTCTGTTCCACCCAGCGGTGCCGTATGAACGAAGACTCCGGTGCAGAGTACCTGACCTCATGGCAGATCTCCGAGTGTGTGGACGGCGGAGGCGTCGGAGTGATCGAGTCCTCACGCTGTGGAGCTTTTGCCGAGGGAGATGTGGTCACTTCATTCAGCTGGCCCTGGCAGACTCATGCTGTCGTGAAGGGAAGCGTTTTACAGAAGGTGTGGGATGACAGACTGAGTTTGTACAGTAGATGCAGATTAAGATGAAGGCCAGGCGTGATTATTACCTTCTGTCTTCTCTTCCACAGGTTGATCCACAGTGGGTCGATGGGCACTTGACCTACTTTTTGGGGGCGGTGGGAATGACAGGGCTCACTGCACTGCTGGGGATGAGGGAGAAGGGACATGTGACCAAAGGGGCAAATCAGACCCTGGTGGTGAGTGGAGCGGCTGGGGCCTGTGGCTCCATAGCTGGACAGGTAAATACATTAAAACAGAGGATTTTGTACAACCTATTTCTTTTACAGTAAGACTATGTCGACCCACTCTTCAGGATTGGGCAAAATGTGGAATTTATTGTGCCCAATTTATGAATTTGAATTGATGTCAAATTGAAATTAGAATCGTAATAACAGCGGGAAAAATCAC
Organism: Brotula barbata; assembly: GCA_900303265.1. Classification (NCBI taxonomy): domain Eukaryota; kingdom Metazoa; phylum Chordata; class Actinopteri; order Ophidiiformes; family Ophidiidae; genus Brotula; species Brotula barbata. The sequence continues at coordinate 44,353 of OMNV01010091.1, read as the reverse complement.
TCTCAATTCGAAGAAATCGAATGCAGACACACGATACAGTAATTTCATAAACCTGGAAAATCAGAAATAATGACATCATCAATTACATCATTTTTCGACAAGATATTTTTTCCCTTTCTACACAGGAAGATGCAAGCTTAAACATGTACGAGCGGGCAAAGTGTGCTGCATCATTTTGTACAATTGTTTCAGAAATTATTTGTAACATTTACCTCATTCTGTCATTATTTATTGGCCATGTTTTGCATTTTTGCATGAATGAATTTTCACCTATTTTGTAAATACCGATAATCCAAGTCAAACACAAATACTGATCAGATTATTCAAAAAAAGACAAAGAGAGGCTGATTTTAATAATCCTGCTTTGTCCCAGATTGGTCGGCTGGATGGGTGTGCGAGGGTGGTGGGGATCTGTGGTTCTGATGAGAAGTGCAGAGCTTTAGCGGAAGAGCTGGGCTTCTCCGCTGCTGTCAACTACCACAAGGAAGACGTTTCCACCAGGCTGAAGGAGTGCTGTCCTGATGGCATAGATATTTACTTTGACAACGTGGGAGGTGATATTAGTGACACTGTCATAGCACAGGTACAGCTGTTATGTGTTAACGGTTTTCTCTCATTTTCTTTCCTGTTTGCCAGCGGACATCTGATCCGATATATTGAACCATGCTTATTAATCCCTAGATGAACAATGGCAGCCATGTGATCCTGTGCGGGCAGATCTCTCAGTACAATAAGGATGTGCCGTATCCCCCACCACTGAGCGAGGAGACAAAGGAGAATCTGAGATGCAAGAACATCACCCGTGAGCGATTCATGGTGCTGAACTACATGGACAAAACACAGACGGCACTTCTTCAGCTCAGCCAGTGGGTTAAAACAGGGCAAATCAAGGTACACCTGAGATGTCACCATGTGTGTATGATAGTGTGAGGGTCTTTATATGTGCTTTACACGAGCAACCTACAGGCTTTTTTTTTTCTATTTCTATTCTATTTCGGCTCAATTTTGCAGGTTCTGGAGACTGTGGTGAACGGCATTGAAAATATGGGAGGTATGTGTGTTTAATTCTAGAGTTCCCAGCAATTGTAGGTCTGTTCTTGGATGTGTGGTTGGAATTGAATAATTTTTCCATTTTCTTACAGTGGCTTTTTGCTCCATGATGAGGGGCGGAAATGTCGGAAAGCAAATTGTCAAGATATCAGAATGAAGAAAGGAAACAGCGTCCAAACTGCATTACCTAAGAGTTTTTAGAATAAAACCTACTTTCTGTCACCTCTAGAGAGACAAAAGCTAATTGAGCTCTGGTAATAATATTGCATTGATTTGTTGTTGAAGTTATAAATATTTAATTATAAAATAAAGCAAAAAAAAAAAAAAAGCATAATTTTCTTATGCAAGAAAATGTATGTGTACTTGAATATGCAAATAAATGAATCAAAACATGTTATTAAAGTACACATAAGAAGAATATTTGGCCTCGAAAAGATAATAGTAAGCTGTATCAATGTTGTACTGCACTAGGATAAATGCTACTATCATAAAAATACATCGGCTAATGTTTCAGTGTCACGTTAGTTTTATGTAGCAGCCATGATGTGCAGACAGTCTGTGAGTTACTGTAATGAACATTTTATTCCACAGCACTATAAACCATTTATAAAATAAAATTGATTTGCTCTCATTTTAGTTGTCACAAGAAAAAATGTGGCAGGTGTAAAATCATCTACTCATTCATCATCGTTGCAGTGTTTAACACGGGAGGGGGGGAAATGGGGGAGGGTCGCTGAACATCTCCGTTCAAATGTTTTTAACCAAGCAAAAGAGATAAAAGTTTTTCTCATAGCAAACAATTAAGTGTACAGTGCACAACCATTACAACCAGATTTTGGTTTACCATAATCATCACCCAATGTGGCATCAGATATCAATAATCCATCAAACATTTCTCATTCAGACAAAGTATTGGTGTTTGTATGCAAAAATAACAACCCCATGCATGTCGGAGTGACTTACAGGCCCATAAGAGACAGCAGCTCAGTCGTTTGTCATTACCTTCCAAGTTTGCTCAATGCTGCCCCCTAGTGGTATAGCCACATAGCTCGTATTGTTATTGAGGAAAAATCCGTTTTGCTACCCAAAATTACAGAAAATGTCAGTTGTGCAAATGCAAAATAACAAATTTAACAATGCAAAGGGGCAAAAAACGTTATCAAACAGTTTGCCAAATGTCTCGCAGCTGTTGTATGTTATGGTTTCAATTAAATACTTGAATTTTAGCTTCTGTCAAAGTCGACATAACTCTGGCTTTCACCTTATTTGTGCATTTTACAATCAGATCCCTGCTGCGAACGACTAGAAAGGATTGTAATACAATCAAACAGACACGGTTTGATGCTCACGTACTGTCACAAAACGAGATTCACATTTTGGACAAAAGTGTGATTTCACACACACACACACACACACACACACATACACACACACAAAGCCGTCAAAGAGAAAAGCAGGGAATGCTGTTATACTTTCCCAACCGAATTCTCTGTCAGGGATGTCTTAAAGGTGAAAAATGCCCATTTTCAGTGCAGAGATATTACATATTGGAAGAAAAAGAAAAAAAATAATCACAAAATACAATGAGAATAAATAAATAAAAGAGCATAGTACTGGATCATCTTCATTTCACCACAGTTATAACACATTCATGACCTTGAAGCCGCCACAACATCTTGATTGTTTAACATGGTTTAGTTCTGAGCTACTAGAGAGTACAAAAACATTGTTCCTGAAATACTACTGGGACCAGCCTGTTGTTCAAGTGCTCACATTCCTGAGAAACAAACAGCTGCTTTCTACAGTGACGTTAGCAGGAGCATGGAAACTCAGGCCAGCTTCTCTGTGTTTGACTGCGATATGACATTTCTAACGTGAATACTGACAGCAGTGTTTGGTGGCAGTTATGTGCAAAGGAATTTATTTTAAAAACACGTTCACTCGTTAACTCCTCATACATGGATCAGCTACAGTACTTGTATGATTCATAAATCCTTTCCTGTGATTGGAATTGAAAATAGGTTTCCAGATGTCAGTGGTGCTCCCCTCTTGTATCCACAGGACTTTTGTGTTGCAAGGTATATGTGAGGGTTGTTTGGCACATCCAGCCTTCAATAGTGAATGAATGTTTCTGAGGGAAGGGGGGAAAAAAGTGAATTCTTTCCTATTCATCCTTTGGCAGTGGTGAAGTGGTATTCGGCCAAGGCAACACTTCCAAAAAGCGCTGAAGCTCAAGTCAGTGAGTCAGCTTGAATGAGCAGTTTACAGCTTTTTCTTATATTGTCAACTGCAGCATACTTGGTCTAATCCGTACATGGCTGATTTAGGCAATATCACCCTCCGATGTTCTGTTTTTTTACACTGTATACATTTCTATGAATATGGCCAGAAATGTGCTCAGTGGTGCTCTACAATAACATGCATATTAAGTAAACAATACTATTTAGAAAGGATAGTGAGCGATGTATTGTAAAGTGGCTTTGGAAGGAGGAGAGAAAGAACTGAGGTGCTGATGTGTGGGGAAAATAGAGGCTCTCAGGGAAGAGACAGCAAAATACATCTGTGAGTCAGGCTCAAGGAAATCGTGGTGGAACAGTGTAATTACTGTCAAGAGGGGAAGCTGCTCTTGCTTTTGTCATAGACGAACGGGGCAGGGCCTGTCCAGGCGCGGTAGACCAATAGCAGACTTAACCCTAATGCCCACGTGCGAACAGGAGACAGGAAAAAGGCCATCAGGCCGTAGGTCTCCAGGAGGAAGTAGCAGGACTGGGCCTGCCAGGTGAGCAGCAGCAGCATGAAGACGTGAAGCACGAGAGTCCGCCAACGGCACCCCGGCCTCAGTAAATGGGATCGGAAGGTGTTGCCACGGCAACGCTGGTGGAGGCTCCAGCAGAGGTAACAGGTGAGGGGCATGTTGAAGAACAGCAGCTGGAACAGAGGAAATAATAGCTAGCTACAAAATACAGATGCGTCTGAAGCGTCGTGCCACAATTACAGAGATGATTCTGTTTGTGCCTGCGTGTGTGTATCCGTGCTGAACAATCTGTGTTTTCTTACTTGAACAACTCCGACAACGTAAGTGAGACTGCCCTCCAGGAAGTGTCCGTCGATGAACACACCGAAGGCAAAGCACACTCCACTGTGGCCATCTATCAGATCTCCTATGAACCAGGGGCCTACAGGACGACGGGGAGTCAGGACAGAGGGAGTTTAACCATGAGGGGTTAGGACACAAACATGTCAGAATGCTACAGAAGAGTAAAGCGGGATCATGCCAGACAAGGTGTCTTATGCTTTAGTGCGTAGTATAGAATAATATGTTGGAAGTAAATGCAGTGTAGTCTAAAAGCACGACAAAGTTCACTCACCTAAGGCTGTGCACAAGTTGAACAACAGCAGAGAATAGTAGAAAGTGTCCATTTTACTGACCAGGTGAAGCGACATGAACGCTTGTGAAGACAGTCCTGTAGAAGCTACAGAAATATAGTTTTGACAGACGGAGACAAATAATTTCAACGGGCGATATTTCATAAGCAGTTGCAAGACGACTGTTTATGCAATTTAATTGCGTGTAATTGTAATTGTGTCGAGAGGATGATGTGCGAAAAACGGCTCACCTCTGCCAGAGGGAACGCTCATGAACCTGAAGGCCAGCAGCACCCCGACATTCAGCAGCATCATAAATATGAAGGCCACTCTGCCAAGGATGTAGTGGTCTGACAGGAGGATGAAGGACTGCACGAAACCAAAGCTTGGAGTCAGGCCATCCTCCAGACTAAAGTGCTGCTCCTGCACGGTCCACCGGCCCGCCGAGTCCTGACTCACACACAGGAAAGGATGATTAGAAACCAAATAGATCATTTCTTAACTGAAGAGCATATTCAATTGTACACGCCAGCAGAATAGGATGGTCGTCATTGCTAACCCGTCTACCCAACATTTGTGAAATATGCACATGTCTCAGAACAGCTTGGCCTTAAAGCGGACGACAAATGAACGGTGTGCCAACCTCCACTTTAACTCTGATGGTGTGCAAGCCTGTAAGGTACAGAGAGGGGTTCCACAACAGAACATAGAGAGGACCACCGGCAGAGTGGCCTTCTCCTAAAGGTTCACCGTCGATGGTCACATGCACCGCTGAGATGGAGGCCGCTGAGAAGGCCAAAATCCTATTCAAAACCAGGAATAAAATTAGGATACTCAAAATGTCGTGCTGGCCATAAAAGCATTTATTATTATTATTATTATTGTTTGTGTGCTGGCAGAAAATAAACACCTGATGTGCGTGGATTTGCGTATTCGACCTAGCGGCTCCACACCTGGATGCAGGTACTGCGCATCCTTGGGGTTTGTGATAAGCACCGCAGGCCACTGTTCAAACCTCAGGTCAGAGAAACTCAGCAGGTCGTGGTCAAAGGCCAGAACCCTGTACCTGGAAAAACACGAGAGAATCAGAATGAGCGTGGACGGGAAAAATCAACCAATGGCAAGAGGAAATGGAAATATTTTGTGATGCTGACGTCTTACCGGCGGTTATCCATCCAGTCTCCCAGCTCGAGCTCCAGAGTGCCTTGGGGATGTCGGCTGTGGAGGACAGGCATGAGGCCGCCCAGCGTGTGCAGGTGGCCACACAGATAGGCGACCGCAGATCTAAACACACAGCGATGCGCGCACATTTAAAAATGAGACAAGTCATAAAGCATCAACAAACACAAACACAAACAGCGGATGTGAATAAACCGCTAAAGATTTTTAAAGATCTGACAGTTCATTCTCAGACTACCACGTGTATTCTAAAATTGAAGATGAATTATCGTGAGGAAAAGGGTTGCAAAAGGCTATGAATTGTGTTATGTAAAACCTCAGCTACCCACCCCGTTTATGAACTCTGGTGCCTGTACCAACACTTACTTCATCATTTCACGAATTCCCGGAGAGGGGGAGACGACAGTGGAAGTGGTGTAGTGGCCAAACCAGATGGACTGGTTGCTTTTCAGACTCTCAACTCTGAACGTGGCCAGCAAGTCCATTTGAGTCTGTAAAACATGGGGTAACATGATATCAAAACAGGTGAAAATTATATTTATCACACTTTATGTGTAAATATTGGTCAAATACCTACTTTTGTCTCCCTTAATCTTAATAAAAATGCAAATAACCCAATGATTTCTGGTTTGTGAAGTGTGTCACAGACTCATTGAATGCATACGTTGCATTCCCAAGAAGCCGCTCGATAGGCCTACCTGGTTAAGAATACCAAAGAAGTTGTATGGCCTCTTGGGTCCTGGTGTCAGGGTGGCATCAGCACAGATGAAGGAATAATTGCCAAAGGGGGTTTTGTGAACGTAGTGAAAAGAGCCCACTTTTTGATTAGCCGAGTACTTCCTGGAGAGAAATGAGGGATTTAAGCATTAGGATTGCAGTGGTTTGAGACAACGTCAGTAGCTATTATGCTCACAGAGCCCTGGCATCAGGTAATGCATTTTAAAATGGATAAATGACAGAGTCAGCTTGTCTCTCGGACGATAGCCGCAGCATTAAGAATGCGGAGTCCAAAAATAAACCTGCAATAACAAACAAGAGCGACGAATCAAAAAATCAACCTTGTTTGTGTCAAAAGGAGTGAGGAGCATACCGTCCATGTAGACTTTGCTTCTATTTTGGTCCTCACGCAGCCCGGATAGCTTAGATAAATGTCAATAAACAGGTCTGCTAGTACTCGTGTTTCACAGCCATTCAACTCACAAGGCTCGGATTGACTTTACAATTAGCCTGCTGCCGAGCGTAAGACTTACAGGACTTAAACCTTGAACTGCCATGTCAATCAGAGCACTGACTGTGTTATTGATCACACCATACTAACCTGTAATAGTTATTGACGCTGTCCAGCGAAATTATGTTGAACGCATCTATCAGAGAAATAAACAGGACAATGGAAAAAGTGAGTGATAGACGACTGACACAGCATGACACGTCTTCATCGGTTTCCTCGTGTCAAGAGTGAAATATCAGTCAAATTTGTTGTAAACGCACAAACAGTACACAATACACAGTGATCAATATCAGCCTGATCGTTCTCAAAGAAAGTGCTGATCCTGTAGCAAGATTTCATTTTTGACAGTCACAAACAAGAGGCTATCTTGTTTCACGTTTAATAGCTTGTGATCCAATAACGTAGCGGAAAGCAGTAGAGAGGGGGAGGAGGAGGAGGAGGAGGACTTCCTATCACGCTACAATGCACCACAGTTAATGGTTTCTCTCGCTACACTAACACACCACTCAAGTCTGACATGTTTCAATTCAACCAAGGAGTCTGGGAAATGTTAACATAACAAAGTGTTGTGGTTAGTCACCATGATTTCCACGGATGTCTATCCACTTAGTGCGCTCCATCACACGTGACCTCTTCAGGACGTTGTGGTAGGCCTGCCACTCTATCTCATGCTGAAGGGAACCCACCTTACTCTCTGTCTTAGCATCTGTTAGATCCCCTGTAGTGAAGATAACGAAACACTGAATTCTACGACACAAGAAAGCAACGATTAATGTGAAATAGAGATATCGAGACAGGGATGGAGTGGACAGTTTTACGACAAGGGCCAACTCCTGTCACACCACATTACATACGATGATGGCTGTGTCTCAATTCATGGGCAGAACCCTCTGAAGTCTGCAATTTTTTGAGGGAACGAGTGTATGCAGAAGCTATTCGACGTTACAGCTCAACATCCATCTGCTTAAGCTGCATGTGCTAGTTTTGATGACCACTGGTCTGGACCATTCCGCCTCAATCAAAGCCTCTGATTCAGGCTCTTTTGGACCCATCTTTGTCAGTCAGATCCTCCTAAGGATCCTGCCCCTGAATTGGCCGACAGCTTCTGATTTCCCTTCAGTTGAAGATGAATCACTGTTACCTGTTGCAAGCACGAGAGCCGGTTTGATCACTTCGGTTGTGTCGGTGCAGAACTTCTCAAAGTCTGGAATGCGTCTTGGGTCGTGAAATCGGCTGATATGAATATCAGACACCTTGAATCGGACAAATAAAAACAGAATCTAGTTTTATGTTTAAGGCATGCACGAGGGCAGCAGTGACGAGGTGAGAAACCACGACTAGGGCACAGATGAAGCCTGTTTGCAGTCGTTTCAGCACATTATGAAACACAACAGAGTGCAAAGTCTAACCACAACTGACTTACTGAGCTGCTGAACCACCTTTTTAGACGACAATGACACAGTTCTCTGGTCAGTGACCCTTTTCAAGTCATTCATTCAGAGAGTTCAGAGGGTAAATCACCATAAATAGCTTCTCAAAACACTACAAATCCAACTGGAAGATGGTCTACTGTCGTTGACCCAAAACAGAGTGACACCTCACCTGTATAAACCAGAATATATTGTTCAATTCGCCGCCGGGAAACGGTGGAAAAGCCCCCTTAGATTCTTCTCCATCGCCGGCAGTCTGAACACTCCGTTTAGGATGCCAAGCTGTGTCATAGCTATCCAGCACCCAGGAGGTGATGCACGCCAGAGCCAGTCCGAGGAGAACCAGCGCACCGAACAGCTTCAGCATCCTCCTGCAGTGGCGAGAGAGTGGGCTAGCTGCCGTGGTCTGTCTCGCAGGACAGAAAGGCTAGCTACTAGTGTAACTAGCTAGCTAACTAACTACGAAAAAAAAGACACCTATCACACTAACATCAACTACAGGCACAGCTAAACAGTTAGCTACATGGCTAACAGCTAGAAATCAGACCGTGGCTGTCGTTGCCATCGCGACCAGAGGAGATGCATTTGGGCGATAGCTTCATTCACGGCTCCACTCAGCTGCGTTCAGCGCTCCGCTGGATGGTAACAGCTAGCTGCTAACAGCTAACAACAGACTGAACTGACCGGCTGGAAGAAGAAACGTCACCAACCTCAGAGAGGAGGAAACAATGATGTCCCACTCTGACTGTTTCCGTTTCAACATACCGCAAAGCCTGCCTCTGCTGAGGAAGAAAAAAAAAAAAGAAAGAAAGACAGATGGACAGAAAGACAAGATTGTTGAGGAATTCATCAACATCTCATTAGTGCGACATATTTCCTCTGCCTGTGGTGTTTAGCCAGCGTGAAATCCAGCGTTAGGAACTCTTGTCATAGTATATTACTATAACACAGTAATTACTGTAGTAATTATGGGCTGCATATTAAAACGTTGCTTCTTATATTACGAATAGCGGATCGAATTAAGACACGAGAGCTACAAAGTCATATTTTCAGAAGTAGCTGCCTTGTAATTATGACCTCATATGATTACCTCAAAATTACGACGATATGTCATGGATATTAAATAGTACGTCATAATTATGAGAACCCATTTTGAACAAATAATGGTGTTGTATCGTTAATATGAGAACAACAACGACTGCTGTTTGATCTTGGATTGAACATTCACGTATTTTCCGCCAACACGTATTGTTTGTTACGATGTCTGCCATCGTGCTGAGCGAACAAACCATCTTTGATTAATGGCGCATCCCAGAGGTCTTTGCGAAAGGTATCTATATTTTTTCCCTGCGGCCGCATTCCAAACAATCCGCTTGGGTTCCTAAACCACCTCGTTTATCACTTAAACATCAGTAACAGCTGGTAATTACATTGCACAGCGTGTACGGGACATCGCGAAAAAAAAAAACCCCCAAAACACGTTACGGCGTCGTTATAAACAAACAATTAACGTCTGAACGCCGATTTGCTGATTCCCCGCAATCCACGGAGAGCGCGTCCACGAGCGATCGATTGTGGTTTCACGTGAACGAGCTTTAAAGACCCCCCGGCGCGCGCGACCGAGCTGTTGCGAGGAGGCTTGGTGACGGGGGCGCGCGCGCAGGAAGGCTGCTAATCATCACGGAATCGTCACGTCGCGGATCCGCAGCGAGCGACAGAGATGCTGAGGTGACAGAGAGAACGGAGGAACGGACCAGCGCACACGTACACGTACGCACAAATTACGCCCGCTTGTTCGTTTGGAGCCTCCGCCGTCCGCCATAGCGTCGACCTCTCTTCCTATGGACGGTTCGGTCACGATGGGATTGCGCTCTGCGTCGTCGCCGCCGCCGCCGCCGCCGCCGACTCCAAACGCAGCGGATTTTTGGTAACCACACCCGGCTGCGCTTTGGAATCAAGGATCGGTACAAAACAGCCGAGGTAAGGACCCCGCAGCCGTGCCGTGTTTCACCTAGTGGGCTAGAGCCCTCCTACCATTTTCAGTATCTCCCTCCCGTGCGTGTACTCCGTTGTCCTGCATTTTGCCCTAGCTGGTATCCTCCTCCACGCCAGGCAGGATGAGCTAGCGTGGCCTGCGGACGGCTACTGTGCGTGGACGCGCCTGAGCAAATCTGCTGTGGCAACCAGCTCTCCCCCGCTGCACGGCAGATCGTCCGCATGCTTTTAGTGTGGCAGAATGACTCGTGAAATGGACACGGCTGTAGCAGATCCAGTGAAAACGCCTGACAGCCAGCGGGGTCATTTCTGTTTGTCCTTTTTTTTAAATTTTTTTTATCTGACCCCTGAATTTAGAGCTGATCTTTGAAAGTTATAAGCAGAAATTAAATACAGCACTTTCAACCCTCTTTCCTTAAGTGGTCTGTGTGCTCTCTTCAGACTGGATCGCTTGTATCCAGTGAAAGGAACCAGAAAATGAAGGGGGTGGGGGGGGT
>OMNV01010091.1:19317-33588 GCA_900303265.1 Brotula barbata | reverse complement strand
GGGGGGGGGGTGTCCCCTTTGCTGGATCCTCTCACGGGCCAGAAGTGTCACACCAGACTCTCTTTAAGACCCCATCCAGTTCCCGTACTGAACCAGGTCTCACCGTGTGATGGCTTGAAGGGAAATGAGCCGGGAGTTTTATTTTGAAAACGTCATGCTCCATTACTGTATTTTTAAGTTCAAGTCAAGGTTATTGCATTGTAATGGTACTGAATAAACCCACGTGACTCAAAATCTCTCAAAAAGCTCCCTCAGAAAACCAAAGGAAACAAGGGAGAACACACTACTGAGTATTGTCTCAAAAGAAGACACTTATCGAAAGAGTACTCTTGAGTACTACGACAGAATCCAGTGCGAGAGTCTAAATATAAAGAGGAGAAATATTAAAGATGAATGGGATCGTGGGATTCAAAGTCCAAGGTCACTATGAGATTGTGTGAGGGATCCATGGATGGGTGAAGCTGTTGGAAGGAGCTAAATCAGGCGTATTCTCTTGTTAATGAGTTCGGGGCCTTCCTGGTTGTACTGAAGGAACACGCCAGAAGCAGGATTGAGAACCGCTGGATTATGTGAGCCCAGTGATAGCGGGGGCACGTCGCGGATGGCACCTGACTTGTTTCATATGCTGCGATAGTGGAACAGTACACTGTGGGTGTGTGCAGAGCGTTATGCACACTCACCTGACATCATAAAATGATTTTTTTTTTTGGAAATGAATCCTCCATTTTGGCTTTTTGTCAATATTTACCGAGATGATTAGAAGGCACATAAAAGCTTTGGCTAATGCTGCGTCCTTTGAAGTTGCCGTTTCCAGCAGAAGCAAAAAAAAAAGGCCAGAGGAGATGCCAAGATGCTGTCAGCAAATGAAAATGGCACTGCACCATCGTTGCCATGGAGATGCCGGGGTCAGAAAGCATGATTCATGATGAGACCGGAGCTGGCTGTCATAGATTGCTCGCATTATTGGTCTGATGTCTCATTTTTTATTTTTTTTTATTTACTGATGATGCTTTGCATGGATGAGATGGTGAAACATGAGATTACTCCCGAGTGTGTGTGGACTTGCGTGTGTACGAGGCTACGAGCTTTTTTGTTGTTGTTGTTTTTTTGGTGAAGTGGCTTACTTGGGCTACTTCTGAAGGGAGGTAAAAGACTGCCTGCTCCTGTCCACACCCTTTGACCCTGACGTCTAATTTGGGAAAGTGTTATCAATGCTTCCTCCTATCAATCAGCCTCCATGCTTGGTTTCTCCCTTTTCAACAAATCATTTCGGAAAAGTACACTTGTCCGACTAAATGATGGCCTGGAACTTCGTTTGACCTTGAAGTGTTAGCGAGTCTTACATTCTTCCTTTTTTCTTTTTCTTCAGTTTTTCGTGTTTCTTTGCGGTTGTGATGGTCACTAATGTCTCCATGAACATATCAGCAGGAATTCCACTCCTCTTTTTAGAAGACTTTCTGCAGCTCCCTCTTTGTTAAAGATGCGAACAGAGGTTACTTATGCACATTTAATGTAAACCTTTATAATTATGAAATGACTCCGATAATTAATTCACCCTTCAAATGCCATAGAATGATATAACCCCCCCCAAAAATTGAACTTTTCCAGGATTTTTAGAATTTTTGGACAAACAATGTCCCTTAATTTTTTAAAAGATAATTACACTCATGCATTCCTGTGTCTTGTTTCTCATTATCTTGCCTTGTTTATTAATGTCTTGAGTTTTAATGTGTTAATACGGTCGACATTTTGCGTACTGAGCATAAAATGAATACTGGCTGCATTCCATTTAACATTTCCCGTGTATTTGTATGCTGATGTAGCAATAAACACACACAAAATATATATTTAAAAGATTAAAAGATCATCTTAATGCCAGTCAAATAGAACACCATGTATACGTCCAGGTATTGGAATCAACAATGGTAATAAGTAGTAACATGAATAAATAATCACGAATGATCCAAATTTGAGCGGTCCTGTCTAGTCGTGTCATCTCCGTGATGCAGCTGCACCAAGTCCACTTCACTCCTGACTGTCAACCCAGGGTCAGATTTCATGGTCTTCATTTCACTGTTATCTAGTCTCACCACGTGTGCCCTCTTCCAGTGCACAACCTTGTCATGGTGCATGATGGGATTGATTGCCTCCTTGATGTCAGGGTCATGCCCTGCAACCAAATAATATTTTGAAGGTTCATTGCATAACCGTATTGTGCTTTTAAATCAAAATCAGGATCGCTGGTCTCGATTTATGTGTTTGAAGTGTGTGTGGCTGCGTGTGTTTGTATTCTCCTGATTATGACATGATTATTGCAAAGCTCTGTATCGCGCAAGACTTTGCTAGGCTTTCCAGAGGAAACTCTGTTTGATGTTTGGTGCAGAGATGGATCACATGCAGAACTGAACTACATAGGACTCCAAATTAACATTTGAATAAATTAGATACCGCAGAAACGTTGTCCTATTACCTACCAGAATCCTTTGCGATGCTTTAAAGTGAGAATAAAATCCAGAGTATCTCGTGAAATGATGCCTGGATATTATATTTATGATCAATATGACAACATAACACCAGGCTGTTCAGATATTTCCATGGATTTCAGCGATATCACGCCAGTACTGTTGTCCTCCTCCCCAGTCAACAAAGGTTCGGTCATGTTGCATAATTTGTCTAGCACAATTTACGTGACATTACGAGACTGAATGTTTCGCGTATGAATGAGACGTGCGTGTGTACTCTACTGTCATAAATCCTGACATGAATGATACTTAAAGCCCGCTGTAATTTCAGAATGCAGACACTTGTCTGTGGCTGGCTGTGGCGAGTTTGTCCAGACGGACAGCTGGAAGCAGCAGCTGTGGCAGCTGCAGCGATGCTCAAATATCAGAAAGCTGAATCACTTAAACGCAGGGGTTAACTTTGTCAACACAGGGAGACTTTCCATTTGTCATTCTTACGACACCGAGTCTGCAACAGCGTAAAACCTCCCTTCTTAAGGTTTTATCTCTCTCTTCATAATCTACAGGGGTCTCCAGTAGGCCCAAATGCCTGGCCTAATTTGAGGCTGCTGGTTGAGGGGGGAAGCAGTGAGGACAGCGGTCCTGGTCTACAGACGGGATGAGCGGGGGAGCGGAGCAAGCTGACATCCTAAGCGTGCTCTCCCTGGTCAAGGAACGATGGAAAGTGGTAAGTGACGTGTTATTTCGTGACAATGGGCAGAGTGTTTGTCGAGCCCCATCACCGCCTGTCCCTAGCTCACCCTGCCTCGCCTCCACCACTGCAACAAACCACAACACCGGCTTTGTTCAGCAAGCAAGGCTTAAGTCCTGCTCCTCTCCTCCGCCTCACCTGTGTCCTGGACGGTTTGGGGTTGTGTCTCTTTGTCCGGGGAGTACTGCTGCAGCATTGAAGAGCAGTCCTAAAATAGCCAACATAATCTATACGTGGCAGTGCAATGTGCTGTAGGCAGCAGCAGTGTTCCCACAGCTCCCAGGTCTCTGACTGCTGAAACCACATGGGATCCTTACTCCTCACTCGCAGCCTAACACAGAGCCACTTCCTGTCTTCTAAGAGGCGGAGTTACATAACAGTGCTGCAGCTAATCCCCCGTCTTGAGCTCTTAGTGCGACACATGAGTGTAAGCAAGCATTTAGGACAGGGAAGGACACACGAGAGCTGAGGGTAAATTAAACCACTACAGATAGTGGGAACTCAGACAAAGGACAACATTGTCAAATCTGCAGGCAAAATGATTTAATAATGCAACATCAAGAATATTTATTGATTTCAAGTGCAGACAACAACTAAATGTCTGTCAAAATAGTGCTTGAAATCTGAATTTGCCCTTCATACCCACATTAAGTGGAATGTCGTCCACCTGGAAGAGCTCATATCAAACCTCGACTGAGTGAGATGATGACCTTTTACCCCCTGTATTTTGCTGTCTTTCATCCACATCCTCCTCTAGGTGAAAAAGATCGGGGGTGGTGGGTTTGGCGAGATCTACGAGGCGCTGGACCTGCTGACTCAGGTCAGCGTGGCGTTGAAGGTGGAGTCGGCCCAGCAGCCCAAGCAAGTTCTCAAGATGGAAGTTGCAGTGCTCAAAAAGCTCCAGGGTAAGTCGAAATGGAGTCAGTGGATTTGGTTACACTTCGAGGATTGATTCGTCCTCCTTTAGACAATGACGCATTGAATTATCCCAAATTGTATATATTGGATATCATTTATATTTGGTGGGCATAAAGGAATGTTTAAATAATGTGCAGTCGTTAATCCATGACTGAAATGGATCAATCCTGGAAATGTTGGTAGCTGAATGTTTACATGGATACAAGGGCAGAAAAATCCTCTAGACCAGATATAGATCATCTGACTGACTCATCTCTGTTTACTTTACTATGCTGTGCAACAAAGACAATCATGGAATGAGAATAAGAGATACATGGAATTCAGCATCCTCCTCTGAGGATCCATGTTTTTAATTTTTTTTAACCCCATCTTTTCCCTCCCATCTTCCTCCCCGCATTTTTTTTCCCCACTATGATTTTTTCTTTCTCTCCTCTGAGAGAAAATCAATGGGCTGGGATCATGTTTGCTGTCTAATGGCTGCAGCCCAAGGCATCATGGTCCTGTTGCTTCCTCAGGGAGCCACAGAGTAACCTGAGATGGGCTGAACTCCAGTTCCCAAACAGTGCTTACCCGCCCATCTGTGCCCGAGTAAACATCAGCCCCAAAGCCTCCAAAAATCAAAACACATGTTCGCGCAGGCTAATAATAACGTTTATAAATGTCTCGATTTCTCATCCTTTATTGGATTGTTTTGGATTTAGGATAAGAATTATTCTTGCTGCAATTTAGTGCACGGTGGTATTTTGCATGTTTACTGTTTCTATTGCAGAGCAGTGCTGCACGCTGAAGGCCTCTGAGGTGTGGTTACAGTCAGGCATGCCAGTGCAGCAATGTCCTCCGAGACCAGAACATACACCCACATGCACAAATGCACAAACACGCAGACATGGTGTCGTGCGCTGCAGTCATAAATCAGCAGGATAATCATAAAGGTTTACGCTGCATTGTTCTAACGGGAGGGCAGTAAGCTGTAGTGACTGTAGTGGGCATGAGACGTATGAACACACACATCACTGTGATTCACAGAGCATGTCACATTTTGTGCTCCTTCCTCCACGTTTTAGGTAAGGATCATGTGTGTCGCTTTGTGGGATGCGGCCGCAACGACCGCTTTAACTACGTGGTAATGGAGCTTCAGGTGGGTTGAGAGTGACACTCAGAAACACTTGTAACTTGTAAGCTATCATCCCATCTGGATGGTCAAATACTAAGTCATGATGATGAAAGATACTTTGAGTAAATCTGTTCTGGCAAGTACTTTTCCCAGACACTTTGGCCCAGGGACAAAATAAACTTCCTTCTTTTATAACTCGTTCTCATTCTGGGTCCTTTCAGGGCCGCAACCTGGCTGACCTGAGGAGGAGTATGACCCGGGGAACCTTCAGCATCAGCACCACCCTGAGGCTGGGACGACAGATTTTGGAAGCTATAGAGAGCATCCACTCTGTCGGCTTTCTGCATCGGGACATCAAACCAGTGAGTCTTAAAGAATATTTGTTATTCGTTTCTTGTTTCATTACCTGACCCTTCTCTGATAATCCCATACATTCCAGGCACACGGTAATATTTTTAATGTCTACGTTTCTATTATCTGGTTAGCGTCGCAGTGCCCCTCTCGCTTGAATTGCTTGATGATATTGCGTGGTCAAGAATTCTGCTTTTGATAATGCAATTATTGCATTCACTGTAACTTGACTCACTAGTAGTGGTAGCGTATTGGCTAAATGCCTGAAATCTAATGGAATATACATTTCGTCTGCTTTCTAGCTGCTTTATTGGAGTGTTTTTTTCAGTATACCACCTAAATTAGTATACTGTAACAAGAAACATAATTGGATATATTATCCCGTTTTTCCATTCGATTATTTTGTTAAACATCCCCCATTTTTCTCTCTCTGTACAGTCCAATTTCGCAATGGGTCGTTTCTCCAGCACGTGTCGAACCTGCTACATGCTTGACTTTGGATTAGCTCGCCAGTTCACCAACTCTTGTCAGGAGGTCCGACCTGTGAGTATCACCCGTTGTAGCAATAAATGAAAAATTGTACTATTTCTGTTGAAGATATGTGACTTGAATACAAAAATGTTTGTATTCTGCACTGATATTGTGCCGACGTTGACATTTCATGGCTGTGTCCTTCTTTGTTTGTCAGCCCCGTCCAGTGGCAGGGTTCAGGGGAACGGTCCGTTATGCATCTGTCAACGCACACAAGAATAAGGTCGGTATATGTGCGGTCTCGCATGTTCAAAGTCACGTGCCAAACTCCACCCTTTTCTGATTCAGTGCCTTTTTTTTTTGTCCCTGCTGTGCCTCTACAGGAGATGGGTCGTCATGATGACCTGTGGTCCCTCTTTTACATGCTGGTGGAGTTTCTGGTCGGTCAGCTGCCGTGGAGGAAGATCAAGGATAAAGTAAGAGCAAGCAAAATTTGGCTTCATTTCTGGGGAGTAAAGCGTCCATGAGCGTGGGGCTGTAATTGCTGAGAGGTGACACGTGTGTCTGATCATTCCCAGGAACACGTGGGGAAACTGAAGGAGACTTATGACCATCGTCTGATGCTCAAGCACTTGCCAGCAGAATTCAACGTGTTCTTGGACCACATCTCCAACCTTGACTACTTCACCAAGCCTGACTATCAGGTGACACGGAGGGCTATTTTGGGTTTTGTGATAAATTGTTTGCTGGGTAAGGCTGTTAATCACGTAGTGAGCATTGCTTTTCCTGCTCAGACGCAAAGTGCAGCACAAATGCCTAGATTAGCAGACGGAGCAAACACTCAAAAGGGCAAAAAGGAGGAGGATATCATTCTTGTGCTACGACTTATGTGATACGGTATCTCCGAGTCAGCCATGCAAAGGTAACACAGGTAATTAGATCGTAATTACCTGTACATCTTTAAATGAAAGGGTTAAGCCCATTATGAGAGAAAACGGTTTTATTGATTTGTCCGAGATTGCCTCACATTTAATGTCTTTTATTGCAGTGAAGTAATCCATGGGCTAGCCAAAGGTTTGTTCAGGATAACACACCCAAAATGCAGATAATGCACAATAATAAATATAAAATCCCAGCATTATTTTCTTCGTCATTTTTCTTGTGATCTTGTAATGCCGGTTCATTACAGTACAAACGCAGGTGACTGTTCTGAAACTTCCCGACTGAAAAAAATCTGAAGGTTGTTCTGTTTTGTTACAGTTGCTGATGTCAGTGTTCGACAACAGCATGAAAACCTACAACGTGGTGGAGAACGACCCTTATGACTGGGAGCGGACTGGCTCAGACGGCACACTGACCATCAATGCCAGCGCCACAACACCCCAGCACCACACACGCCTCACCCCAGCACACATGGGGTATGTTTCATTTAAAGGATCGGTTCACTAGAATCACAAAAAACACACATCTTACCTGTGTATTATCTGGAGAGTAATTAGGAAAAGCACATCTTTGTGATTTGTGTGATTGTTAATTTAATCATGTCTACAGATGGTCTCCTTTATTGCATCATCAATCAATTTTGTGGGCACTTTTTTGTTATGCCAGCATGGCAAATGCCTCCCTGATCCCCGGCGACCTGCTGAGGGAGAACACAGATGACGTTCTGCAGGACGAGCAGCTTAGCGATGGAGAGAACAACCCTGCTCCCGAACGCCTGCCAGGTTCCCCTGTTCACCACCTTCGCAACCAGGAGGCTGATGTCTGGGAGGAGCTGGACCGTAACCGCAATCGCATCAGGACTGCAGTCTGGAAGGTAAGCTGTATATAGACTTTACATCAGCCTGAGGTCTCGGGTGGCTTATTCGCTAGAGAGGAGACAACTATAGCTTCGCTACCAGCCAAGTCTCTTTTAGAATGTGGGACTTTCATGAGCACACACACAGATTTTGGATCTGTTTTTTGTTTTTTTTGGTTAATCAGTCACTTACAAAA
This sequence comes from Brotula barbata, assembly GCA_900303265.1. Classification (NCBI taxonomy): domain Eukaryota; kingdom Metazoa; phylum Chordata; class Actinopteri; order Ophidiiformes; family Ophidiidae; genus Brotula; species Brotula barbata. The sequence goes on along the minus strand of OMNV01010091.1, from coordinate 25,526 downwards.
ACAAACATGTCTGGTTCTCACAGGCAGCTACGGGGGAGGAACATAGCAACAACCAGAGCAACCAAGGACACCAGAGCCCCTATGCTGGGCCAAACCATGGTTCTCCAGTCAAACTGCACTCTGAGGTGGTGCCCTCAGACCGTGACGGCCCCCTGCTGAGGAAGCTGCGCAACATTCACAGCTTTGAGCTCGAAAGAAGGCTTGGCCTCGAATCTAAACCCAGTCCTGAGCGATTCCTGGAGGCCTGGTAGGTCTATCCAGTACCCTGTCCTCTCATGTTATACTACAAAAATCTCAACAATAAAGTCTTGTACAATAAAGTCTTGATGTTTGAACTTCTGTCTGTGCAGCTCAGCAAAGCAGCAGTTTGGTCTGCAGGAGAAGGACACTGAAGGCGCCGCCATCATCCCAGTAACTCAGGGTCAAGCTGACCCAGCTGTGGAGCGCCCTGATAGAGTGTGGCACTACGATGAAGAATTTCTGTCCGGTGGTGGCTCTCCTAAACCCGCATCCCCGGCATCTCCAGAGAAGGGCGAAGGGGCAGCCAGCAGTGGGGGCTTTGTGGCCCTCAACCTAAGCTCTGGCAGACAGGACATTGACTCAAGAGAGTGGGTAATGGTGGAGCGGCCTGATGGCTCCCCAGGAGCCAAGGTGACCACTAGCCCCTCAGAGGCAGATGAGGAGGAGCCAGAGGTGCTCCGGCCAGGGGATCAGTCTCCTGGGTGGGGAAAGTGCAGCCCCACCCCAAGTTCTGGTCAAGGTAAACAAGAAACGGCGTCCTCCATGGGAGGTGCGAAGGCGGACAAGTTGGAGCTTAGCGTGGGCCCAGCAGGGGCTCTGCCTGCTGTCACTCCAACCAGCCCGGCTGAGGCTCTGGCTGAGGGAGTCCTCACTCAGGTAAGAGCTTTCAAATGGACTCCATCTCATGACATTACATACATGATACTGACTGTACTCAGCATTTTACAAAGTTAAAAAGCTGCACCGAGTCAGAGTTCTAGCGATAGAACGTCAATGCTAATATCATGCAGTGATCAGAGCTCCACCAGCTGCATTTTGCTGTGATTTCAAGCTAAATGTTACTGCTTTACATTTGCCCGCTTCTTTGCTTGTGTGTATTTGTTAGAAAAAGATATTCACAAGTGCAGAACGTGTATCGGATCACAGCATGGGGGGAGGGGAGGGGAGGGGCTAGAGAGAGCTTATGGCTTTGAAGCTGCACTTTGATTTGCTTTAGGAGTCACACATATTTTATCTTCTTTGGACATATTTCATTTGGAAAGTGGACATTTTGTTTACTTCACAAATTATTCATTTCCAACACCAGCTGCAGTTTGCTCAGTTTAAAGTACTTGTTTTAGTTCCTTTGCTATCCATAACCTTCAACCAAGTCTTCCACCGAGTCCCAATTCCTAAATCTTCCCCGACCCAACACCATCCCCAAGAACATTTGTGAACCTTCCATCCGCTTTTACTGTTGTAAAACACAAACCTCCACGCCGTGCTCCCTCCGTGTACAACCTGCAGTACCTCCACCACACTACCTCCATCATCTCACAGTCCCTCACCAAACTCACAGCCCCTCCTCTCTCCACCTCCCACTTCTCTCCTTCCCCTGTTTTAGTTCCCTACCTCTCCTCCATCCCTGCCTGAGGAGGTTGTGGTCCGGACATCCAGCCCCGTCCCTCTACGCTCTCCCAGCCCACACACCCTCCTGACCACCCTGTCGGACCCGTTGCACCAGCGCCAGCCAGCGAGCATTAGGCGCAGCCTGTCTGTCGACCAGCAGCAACAAGAGCGTCCCTCCTCATCGTCATCTTGCCACGCCTCCCTACCACTTCCGTCAAACCCCGCCCTCGGCACCCGCTCGCCCAGTCGCAGGAAACTGCCTACTATTCCAGCGGGTGCTGCTAATGCCAAGTTTCCCTCTGTCATACGTATCACCCGTGCCCAGCTTCAGCAGGTGATGAGTCCATCACTCATCCAGCCTCCTCTCTCTTATGACATTACTAACCAGCAGACATACAGCTGCCATGTTTTTATTCCTTTTTTTTTTTTAACCTCAGTTGCTTGTTTCGGCATCTTTGTTTTCTGGTTCAGCCATTGTGTTGCTGCCAGGCAGCGCTCTCCAGAAACCAGGAAGAGCAGACAGAGCATGATCAGATTTGTCCTTGTGTCTGGACACGTGTTCTTGTGATCTGAATAGGGGTGTCTTTGTCTGATTGTGGCATGTGTGTTTGGAATGTGGAGTCATGACTACAGGTTGCATGGTCTCTTTTGTTTCAGATCGTCTTTGTCTTCTCTATCTTCCTATTTCTCTCTCTCTCCCTGTATTTGTTCCTCACCCTTTCTTCGCTGAAGCCCCCTGCGAAGTTGCGTGAACGTTTCCTGTCCTACTTGCTGGTTTAGTACTCACTGCTTGACTGACACTGCCATAGCACTTGTGTGCTTCTGTCTGATAATGGTAGCTATGGCACTGCATGCTGTTGCCAAACTAATCTCCATTTATTACCCCATATTATACAATCCCTCTGTTTCCTCACACATCTGTAACATCTGTATCAGGCCCTTGCTGCAGAACTACAGCGCAACTCACCGTGCTGTAGTCTATCAGCAACAGGCCTTTGACAATTAGAAAATCATTCTCATTTATAGTGTGCTTTGTTTCCATAGTAACGCTTGTGTTTCCTCTTCCCTCCCATGTCTCCACCTCTCCTCCCTCTTCAGCTAACAGCTCAGCGTCCCTCTGGACTGTCCTCACAGTCAGGATCAGACAGTGCGCCACAGTGCCTCCTGCTGGAGAGAAGAGGTGAAGCTGAGGCTGAGCAGCCCCAGGAGCTCACTACAGACATCAGCTCCCCCCAGGACCATGTGCCCACCCAACCAGCGACACCCACAGACCCTTTGGGTGAGACTCTGGTCAACGGAGACAGCCGCAGCAAAGCTCAAAGCCCTGTGCCGAGCCGAGTGTCTTCCCCACGCTCGCCCCGCTCTCCGCGTTCACCTTCTCTGCGCTCACCCTCCTCTCCACATTCCCCTCGCTCCCCTCACAGCCCTCTGTTTGCCAACGGCCACTTGTCCCCTTCTTTTCATGGAAGCCATGGAGCGTTCCCCAACCTGAATGACCCTGAGAACGACACTGCCCCCACTCCCAGCACCATAGAAGCTCAGCTCCATCCACCAGTGGGGGAGAACATGGGCGAAGGAAACCAGGCGACAGAGCAGACCAACGGCCTGACCCCCTCCTCCCCCACTGTTCCCCGCAAGGAGCCCGGCCGCAGACACAGTCGCATCCCAGTGTTGGAACCCTCCAGTCTACTCGAGCCGCCGCCTCCGGGCTCCGCCAAGGAAAAACTCCTGCAGAAGAAGGCGATCCACCAGGGCCCAGTCCCCTCTCCCACTGCCTCCCCGTCCCTCTCTGATAGGCGCGGCGCCATGGTGGCCTCGCTCCCCCGGGACCCCCTGTCCTCCGCCTCTGACCGTTCACAGGACGAGGATTCACTCATGGGCTCTCGTTCAGACCGGCAGGGAGATGATGCTCCCTCCCTCTCCTCCTCCTCCAGCCCACTGTCCCGCAAGAGCAAGATTCCTCGTCCTGTGAATCGCTCTTCTTCATCTGATAATCTGGCTGCCCAATACTTGCCTCGGCCGCCTCCCGGAAAGCCACCTTGTCGCCCCACAGTGGAGGGCAGGTAATTTGTACATTCTGCTTCGCTTGCTTGCCATTGTTACACGTGTGAGTCACGGCACGCACGATGTCACTCATTCTGTCTCATGTCACATGTTACGTGTTATTTTAATCCATCCCGCTTTTTGTGTCCACGTAGGCTCAGGCGTTATCGCATCCGAGCCGGCAGCAACAGTGACTCAGACCTGCTGACATGCCTTGCACAGCTGATGCATGCCTCGCGCGGTTATCCCCTCCACCACCGCTCCTCGTCTCAGCATGGCGGATCCAGGATGGGTATCTACAGCCTGACGAGCTCGCCGCACCACCACCGCAGCTCTAGCGTCTCCCCGCGCAGCTCCTCCTCCCTGCAGCGCTCTGTCAGCTCCTCGCCCTCCCGCCACGATCACCGTGGCGCGGGGGGAGGGAGCTGCCTGGGCCGCAGCCGCTCGCCTCCCAGCTTCTCTGGCTCCCCGCCTCCCCGCCGCTTCTTCCCCCACCACCAGGAGACCTGCTGCAGCCGCCAGGCTCGCACCGGCCCCTTCCACCTGTCCCGGGGAAAAGGTTGCAGCCGAGAGGGCAAGTGCTCCAACAAGCTGAGCAGATAGTTGCCCAAAAAGTTGCCATAGCCCCAGCAGTGGACTGGAAGAGATTCCATCCAGAATATAGACTAGGATTAAGCAGCAGAATTAGTTTTCATTTTGCCCTCGGTCTTGTGTCGGCACCTATTAATCCTTTCCATTCGTTTCCATTTGTGCACAGGGTTTTTTCACTCTTTCATGCGCTCATCAGGGTCCTCACTTTATAGTTGTAAAACAAAATAGCTTAGATGAGAAGTTAAACTGTGATTTTTCCAATGCGGGAAATATCCCAACATATAAATCATAAATCAGCCCTTCGATTCATCCTGCACTACAGACTGTAGTCATTTATTCAGCCCCAGTATTAATGCACTTGGATTATACCGATGAAATATCAGTATAATTGATCACCACGTAATGGATTATTGTCTCGGGGCTGACTCATTTATCTCCTTTGAAAATAGCAAGGAATGTGTAATATTGATTTAATGTTACCGTGAACACTAAAGGATAGAGTTTATGTACAGTTGTGTTTATTAAGATATTTATTTTATTGCCTAGCTCCTACCCTCTGTGTGATAGTGGATTCGCGGTTCTGTATCACTGGCATTCATTTTAAGTGTTTAATCGAAGGGATCGCGCCGATTGCACCCTTGTTACAATCATGTAAAGTGTGTGAGGACACACACCCTTTGTGCCTACTGCGTTGCTAACGGGGGAATCTAATTGTCACGCTGAACGATGGAATAACAGGTCAGAATCGTGAAACTCCTTTTGAAGTTATTGTCGATCCGACGCCATTAATATCACGTGTATCTCAATCTTATCTTTCCAGTAGTAGTTGTAGTAGTAGCAGTACTATTAGTAACTTGACTCAACATGAAGTATATTTATTCAAAAACGCTGATCAGTGATGTTCAGACACATGTTCGTCTGTGTGCCTTGGCACTTTGGGCAGCTTGGGTATTTACATCAGTATGTTTGTCACATGACAAAAGGAGCCAAAAATGGATGCGTGCCAGATGTTGAGATGACCCTTTTCGTCAGTATTCATCGAGGTAGAAAAGGTAGCAACACAAATATCTGTACAGCGGACACAATTTGAGCAACTGCTTACTTGAAGACAAGAGTCGCTGTTATTTGTAATGACGAGACAAAATATTTTAAATAAGAACCACTTTTAACCGTCCTCTATAGGAATAACAACAATAGCTCAGTGTTTGGAATAAAACTTTGAACAAATGTGAATTTTAGACCTCAAGAAGTCATTTTGTGGGTTGTCATTCAAAATGAAGGCCATACGTATCTCTTGACACCAAAACGTTGCTCATCGCCTCCGTTCCTTTTGCGCCAGACGTTGTCCTCTATAATGACACGTGGATGCTCGTGCACAAAGCAAAGGAATGGTTGTGTTTTTATATTATTTCGTTTCGTTCAGATTCCTCACTTGAGACGCTCCACAGCCTGTAAGATACTGTAAAATAAACACAACTTCCAATGCTACTCTTTGCATGCTAGACACAGAAAAACACAAAAAAAATCAGAACAAACTATGAAGCAGCTTGCTACATCCCATCACGCACAAACACACACACACGCGCGCGTCTGTTTTGTGAAGAATTAACTGGGCTGGCATTTCTTTTCCTTTAGGGATGAGCAGTCCGATCTCTGCGAAGCTGCAGATTTTTTGGACGAATCTCACTTTTCGGTGATTTTCCTCTTCACGCCCTGTAGCTTTTCGGATCGTCCTGCACTGACTTGCGATGATTGCGTAGTCAAACTATGACTGACAGCTTTTTTTTTTTTTTTTTTTTTCATCAGTGCAAAAATCCTGAATCCCATCTTGTATTTGTAACGCACAACCCGAACAACTATGTACACGAAAAATAAGACTTTGGAAAATAAAAACACTTTGCTGTGTGCTCTTGTAGGACACGGACAGACAGCAGGGGGAGGGGAGG
>OMNV01010091.1:0-13292 GCA_900303265.1 Brotula barbata | reverse complement strand
TCCTTGCCCATCATTCTATCCCACCTGATACCCGACCATCAGCTGGTCAGGGGTCAGCGAGGAAGGAAGGAAGGAAGGAAAGTGGAGGAGCGGTTATTCAATTGTTAAACATGGGTGGGGCACCCCTGCACAGAACAATGAGGTGCGACCCCGCTTTGCCACCTCTCACCATACGAGTTAGACGGTCATTTCACATGCTGAACATGGAGAAAAGGCAGACGAACAACCCAGCTACACTCATGCAGTTGTTTCACAGCTGGTCTGCTCAGTGATATGCGTGGACTAAAATAGACAGGAACAGGAAATGGCAGCCAGGGAGCCTGTCTGTGTGAGGTAAGTTCTGTTATTTGCTATTCTTGGAGCTCACGAACGTCACAGACTTCATACATACACCCGTGCATACCACCAAAATCAGAAAAAAGTGAAATTGTAGTCCATGTGATAGCCACTGAGAGATTCCCGTTTCAAGACCTGAAATCGGTAGAAATTTCTTCTCCTCCTTGTCGCTTTGTTTCCTAACGCTCAGCATCTCGTTTCATTTTCTTGTCTGTCCCTCGTTCTCTCTTCCTCTTCAGGACATAAATGTCTGCGCCACAGTAGCAAAGTGTTGGACATCGAGGTGCTGATCGGTCCAACTCAGGATCGGGTTCACTCAGAGGTACCTTATGGCGTGACCATCAAGCATGTTGTTTATTCCGCTGATATTTAAGCAAAATCATGCACGGTGATATGATATCCACCATATGTTGATGTTTACAGTGCAATCATAGGTTAAAGTAGAGCGGTACGCATGGTTATTTTCATGCGTTGTCCTTATTAATGATCAAAATGAAAATTTTTCTGATATAAGATCTGACGGAAAGTAAATGAATCCTCTCTCTTCCATTCCATTTGTACTTTTCTTCTAACTGTGGGTTGGCACGTGGGCGGCAGTGCAAACTAACACACTGCTGCTGTCTCTCTCGCTCTCTCTCTCTCTCTCTCTCCTCGGTCAGGTGTGCAGTTTGCTGTCCAGCGAATCGGCTCATAAGCTGCTGATCTTGGCCGGACAGTGCGCGGAGGAGAGCGGACAGCTGTTGTTTCACAAAGGACAGTTCTCACCGCACCAACTGAAGCGAATACTGACCGAGCAGGTACGCCGTGTGAAGTGTGCATGGAACAGCGCAGCTCGAAGGACACAGGGACAGCATGATAGCAATTTATTTCATCATGACCGTCTCTGCCTCCTTGTCTTCAGTTCGTGGATGAAGAGGGCTCCGTCTCCTCCAACCCCTCCACCAAGCTGAATCTGACCCTCAGCTGTCCCAGCACTGGCCAGTGGAAGACGACTCTTTTGGACAACCAGACTTCTCTGGGACCCTTCGCTCTTCACGTCAACCCTCCCGAGGTGCTGCCAGCCATGGAGGCCCTGGGAGAATTCACCTCCCTGGTTTCTGGTACTCTTTGCCTCCCGTCTCCTTTTGACCTCCTGCCTCCTCCGGGCACGGTGGGCTTTCTCAAGCTGTCCCGTCCCTGCTGCTACGTGTTCCCTGCCGGCCGCGGCGACTGCGCCTTCTTTGCCGTCAACGGCTTCACGGTGTTGGTGGACGGAGGTTCGGACTCTCAGGCTTGTTTCTGGAAGCTGGTGCGTCACCTCGACCGGGTTGATGCCATTCTGTTGACGCACATAGGGACAGAGAATCTTCTTGGAGTCAACGCTTTCCTAGAGAGGAAGGTGGCCGAGTTGGAGCTGGGATCTGATCTGAAAGGTAAGAAACAGGGACATTCGGATGTCGTGGTGGTCACCTTCAACTGTTTTGTTACATTTAACCCCTTCCTTTGTGTGACGTCTTCCGTCTGCTCAGATGATTCCTCTAAGAGGCTCATCTCCCCAGAACTTGGAGTTGTGTTCTTTAATGCCCCCAGCGGGTTGCAGATTGAACAACCGCCATGTGAGTGACACCATACACTGTGTCTGTTTCAAGTGAGCAAAACACATTATTGGCAAAAACATATTGTAAAGCTGTTGTTTTCTCCCAGGTGTGGACAGCGTACTGAAGAGCCCGGATCAGGCGGCTCTCACTTTAAAGTTGTTAAAGAAGTTAGAAGTCAGACCTCAGCCAATGTTTCGACCACAGGGGTCACCAATAGAGCCCCTGACCCTGTTCCAGAAGATGGGGGTGGGACAGCTGGAGTTGTACATCATCAGCCCGGGCAAAAACAGCCAGGAGTACCAGACGCTGATGCAAAACTGGCCTGATATGGGATCATCAGAATCCAAGTCTCAACCTCTCCCTGTCACTGCCCTGGCCTCCGTGTGTGCCTTGCTTGTGTGGCACCCATCCTGCCCACAGGAGAAGGTGGTCAGGGTGCTGTTCCCCGGCATCACCCCACAGGCAAAACTGCTGGAGGGACTGGAGAAGCTGAAGGGCCTCCCCTTCCTCCAGAAACCCACAGTGACCACAGAGGACCTGGAGAAGCTGAAGGAGGACAGGAGCACGAAGAGGACGGAGAGCCAGGAGAGTGGCAAGTCACTGAAAGAGACAACATCCAGACAGGGTAAAGAACGGGGAGTGAGGGAAGAGGGAAAGGAGGCTTTGGTGAAAGAAAAGGGGAAGGTATTGAACGGAGGTGGTATGAAAGATGAGGCGAAAAGAGATGGTGACAAAGGTAAAATCAAAGAGAACGGGGTAAAAGAAAAAGCGGCATCTGTGAAGAAAGGAGGTGGGAGGGATGGGAAAAAGGAGGAGAAGCCTGGGAAGAAACAACAGAATGGTTCCGCAAGGAAAGAGGTGAAAAAGGAGTCTCTCCCTTCCAAACCAAAGAATGAAAACAAGACAAAGCCCAAAAAGGAATCAAAACACGACCCTGTAACGGGAGGGAAGAAAACAAGCAAACCGCCAGGAAAGGAGTCGAAGCAGGAAAACGCCAACGCTGAGCTAACGAGCAAAGCCTCCGCAAAACCCCACCCACAAATCCTAGAGGCACCCGAGAAAGAAAATGTGGAGAGAGAGAGTCCCTGTGACTCCAAAATGTCTACCCCCGAGGATATGACGGCTGATTTTGTGAAGCTCAGGGAGGAAAATGAGGGAGAGGAGGCACAGGTGCAAAGAGCAGAGGAAGGAAAGGAGAAACGCAGCGAGTCAGGAAATGAAAGGAGCCCTAGAGGTCCACGCAAAGGGACGAGTAATGAAGGCAAAGAGATACAAGAGGAGGAAGCAGCAGGTGGCGCCGAGATAATGGAAGGAGAGAGTGGTGATAATGGCAGACGGGAGACGTGTGAGAACGGAGAAAAGGCCGACGGAGACACACTGACACGAGAGACGGAACAGCCCGGACCTGCTGACAAATCAGAAAAGACGTCCAAAGCTGTTGTCTTTCCTTCTTTGAGCAAAGCCCCAAAGAGCGAGCGGAGCGTCCAGCTGGACTTAACCCCGATGGAACTGGACACCCTGGATTTGGCACTGCGAAACAGCCCTCCTTCTCGGTCCTCTCTGGAGAACCAGGCTCCAGTTAGTCTTGATGAGGAGACCGTAGAGCCTGATACACCAGAGTCCCGGCCCAACAGTGCAGGCCACACACCGTACTGCCTGTCCCCAGATGACGTGTGGGGCAACAGGGCCGCCCTCAGCAGGTTACAGCAGGCCGAGATCAGCAATCTGGACGGCACCGATGCCAATCAGACACGTGGGTTCTCCAAGGAGGGGCAGACCTGTGAGTGCAAAAGCACTCCGGACTGCCACACAACCTCAAACCCCAAAGAGAAACACTTAGGGTTCCTCTCTTTGGGTTCATTTAAAGATGGAGGCTCCGATCCCTCTCCCTCGGTTGCCACTACCACAACCCACTCCATGCCAGCGGAGGTGAGCTCGCCCCAGTCCACGGAGGTGGACGAATCCCTGTCCATGTCCTTTGAGCAGGGACCAATTGCTGGGAGCCAGAGAGAGGGGGACGACGGTAACATACACCACTCTCACCCAAATGGAAGCCATTATGTGGGGATGTCTCTGCCACTGAAGAAGCCACCCAGGTCGTTGGGTCAGGGGTCGGAGGTGGGCCGTCCACCAGCTCCCAGCACCCTTCACTTTGATGTGTCATCTCACGACGTGGACCTATGTCTGGTTTCGCCCTGCGAGTTCAAGCATTTCAAGCAGCCCGACTCCAGCTCTGGTGCCAGCGAGCCCTCCAGAGGAGCGCTCGGCACACATCACCATGGCAACAACAACAACAATAACACGCCCAAGGACACGTCAGCCAGCGAGTCAAACGCCCCCGTTTGCACGGAGGACTGCCCGTCCACCACAGCAGATGGAGCGCTGGACTCGGACGAGGATGAGTCGTGTAGTGAGCCCACCAACTCCCCCCATGATCACCCCTCCAGTCAGTCCCTGCCCCCGGATCCTCTTCCAGCCCCACTGAGAGACAGCCCACCTCTGCCCCCACATCCAGATGCCACCATGCCCGTGCCTCAGTCTGATTCTGGTGTCCAAGGGAAGAAAGCTAAAGGCACCAGCATGCAAGGGAAAAAGGGGGTGAGTCTGGTTCTTCCCTCTGTATGATGTCATATGTAGTAGAATGTATGATCCACAGAGTGACGAAGGTGTCATCAAGCTAAACGTGGCTCTGTCTGTCATCAGGTTACTGAGACTCCCCACAGATCAGTCTCAGGTTCTGCACAGATGGGGAAAAGCAGGACCAGGACTCAAAGCGGAAGCTTGAAGGGGAACAAGGAGATCTCTTCTCCTCGTACGCCCTCCGCCAGCGCTCGGACACCGGCAGCAAAGTCTTCACCCAGCCCCGGTACGAGCTGTGGAATCTTAACCCGGATAAACGTTTATTCCTTCAGGTTTAAGAGTGAAGGTTTGATTTCTTCTCACGACAGGCTCCAAGTCTCCCTCCGCCGGTGAAATCAGGGTGTTTGTGGACCTGGCCTACATTCCCTCCGGAGCCGCCTCCACAACAGTCAACGTGGACTTCTTCAGGTGCGTTCGCTCCTCCTGCTACATCATCAGCGGGGAGAGTCCGCAGCGGGAGAAGCTTATGAGGTGCACTCTGGATGCGCTACTGGAGGGAAAGACATCCTGGCCGGACACCATGCAGGTAGATACTCGTACTGATAGACTCACAGCGCATCGTGTAGAACAATTCACACTCATTTTCAAAGCAGAACTCCGTAACCTCGTCTGCACATAAATCACCTGAATATGATTTTTTAAAAATGGTTTAAATCACTTTAAGCCATGGCCAGGAACAAAATAGAGGCGATGTTGACATACTTGTGTATTTTTAACATTTGTTTGGACTCATTTTTAACTGGTCTATCGTCGGTTTAGACACCAAGACCTGTATGTCCTATGGCCGTGATATTAAATAGAGTTTTTTTTCGTCCGTTCCTAGGTGACGGTGATTCCCACCTTTGAGTCGCCGTCGATGCAGGAGTGGTACCAGCAGACCCAGGATCAGCAAAAGGAACTGGGCATCACCGTGCTGGGCTCCAACAGCACCGTGGCCATGCAGGACGAAACCTTTCCTGCCTGCAAGATTGAATTCTGATGCAGGAAGTGGGGGAAACTAAGCGGAAGAGGGTTTGTGGTGAAAAAGGAGAGAAATATGTGTGTGCGGGTGTGTGTCAAGGAAGAGAGATAGAACCAGAGCAGAGAGGTTTTAAACTAAAGCGATCCCTTTTTGAAGCAACACAACTGCATTGATAATGACACATACCCGGGGCCTCCTTGTCTTTTACCTCCACGTTCTTCTCCACCTTTTTTCTCTTTAACTTCATAAGAGATCATAAGATCCCCTCATCCGCAGTTGGGAATAATGCATGAATTCTTAACCCATGATGCCGTGCATAGCGGGCGAGGAGATCACACAGGCTGCAAGAAAAGCATGTTATGAAAGCCGAAACCATAGATTAGTCCAAATATTTTGTGCACACGGGGTTAAGGGCACTATGAGTCGTATTTTTCCCAAGAACTGTTAGCAGTGAGTTTGATGCACTTAAAAGACTAGCAATCACAGACCAGCTCGCCTGGGAGGAACTTGTGTTATTTAGTCGTTCACACTACTCCAAAAACTCACAAAACACGACAGAAATCACAATCACGGTGTGGCCAGGGGTTGTAAATGCTTTTAGCAATCACGAGCGTTGAACTGTTACGTGTTGTTGTACCTGATTTCCAAAGTTTTGTTCCGCTGTGGCTTCTTCAGATCTACGTAGAGCTAAGGGATTTTCTCCAGGCCGTTATGGGTTAAATATCTGAATGTACGCTCACCGTCCTGTGACTGAAATCCTTTCCAAGTGCTTTAAAAATGTAGTCAGCGGGAAGAAGAGAGCAAACGTGTTTGTAAAACCTGTTGAAAGTGATACGTCCTTTGATTGTAGATATAAATATGTTGTACAAAAAAAAAAACCAACGTTACAGAGGTTGATTATGACAAATTCAAGTCTGTAAATAAGAATTAATTGTCTATTTAAAATTATATTCAATTTATATCCGGAGGATTACACTAAAATACATTGACAAATATATTGCAATTTCGACAATTATTCAGATGAGTAATCGGTAATCTGTAATGGATTATATTTAGATTTATCATCTATCATCTCTGTCTCATTCCAGTCCAGGTATATTAATAGATGTCATAATCTAATGAGGTGTTTGGGAATCACCGTTTTGCTTTTCTGCCTATAAACCAATTTGTTCATGTAAAGGTGAATGTAACACATTGTTTCCCAATACCAAAGCACGACATCGCCATCTGTGTATGCCTCTAATTTACAGACAAAGAAGTTGTGTGTCCATGGGAAGGATAATCTCATTGTTATTCAGCAGCTCCAAATAATCCAACAGGCATGTTAGAATGATAACAGACAACAAATTTGGATTTGTTCCAGTTTTGTCAAATTGGAATTGGAATTTTAAATCACACGTTGACTCTGATTTGTCACAATCGTAGTAAAAAGAAAAATGTACACCAAAAGAAAACATTTCATAACTAATGTATTTTGTTTACCACAGTGCAAAAGGTTGTAATAAACGGGAACAAATGAAGGACAACTCTGTATGTGTCGTGCATGTAAACGTCTGTAATGTATGTTGTTTCATTCATGATATTCATGAGGACACAGAGCGGATCACTAAGAGTGAGCAGAGACCAAACTTGAGCTGAGATGAATCCTGGGAATATTTCACCTTTCACTTTGTATACATGTGTAAAATGTCAAAATGTGTGGCTCGTGGGCTTCAATAAAGAATGTGCATCACCATCATCAACTGACGACATCATTAAAAGGGTTTCGAAAGCATTGCAGGATAAATTCTCAAGTTCTGCACATTTCTTTGCCCAGAATAAGTGAAGTTTTAGAATCTAACATATTATTCCATCAAAGACGAGGACGATTCCGAGGTTACAATTCTGCAGAAAACAAAGAAAGGTTACAATATGGTGACTTTAATGTGGAATGTCTACTGATGGCGATGTTAGTTACCTTTTACCTTTTACCTACAATTCTCTGGTCACTTTTTGTCTGAAAGTTCCCATGAGCACCAACCAGTGGCCAAATATTAAATGATACCCTGTCCTGCTAGAAGAACCTACAAGCTGGAAAGTTTGATGTCACTATTTCCTTGTTTCAGCAACATAACAGAAAGAGAAAGGTGTTTTCACATCTATCTATCTATCTATAAACAATCACAATAATATGACTTATTATTCATTATTTTTCCACCTCGTGTCATCTATTTCTTCATCTTTTACACCTGCGTGTCTCTTTGGTTGTGCGCCACTCGTTTGTATTCTCACCTTCGGCCACTAGATGTCACTGTGGGCTGTTAAGAAAAGATGACGATCTCACACTCGTCCCACTGAATGGTGGTCCTGGAAATAAATAAATAAATAAATAATCGTGTTATGCATAACATCTTTTCCTGAGAGTTAAGTGTAATCTGGGGCTTCTTGCAGAACAATGTCACATTGTAATCCGAGCTAGAATGACAAAAGAACAATGTAGTTTAACCACGCCAAGGAAAGAGACAGTGTGGCCATTTTTTTTCCAAACCTTTTGTAACCAATTGCAAAACTCGCACGGTTTCGGTGCCGCCCTCCCAGGTCCCGGTATAAAGAGTGTGTCAACAATAGACGCGGCAAACACGCTAACTCGGCGCCGACGCTCCAAGGGAATGTTGAAAACAGCTGGAAATCTCTTACACTTTACACTGGGATTACATCAGGCGTTCAAAAAGATGATACCCGACGAGGAAAGCTTTGGATCCGGCGTCACGGACACAAGGTGAGGATTTGTTTGTTTGTTTGTTTTTTCTTCAAATACTTCAGTGTTTGAGCGTTTTGTTGACGCTGCAGCAAATCATGTGCATGATGTCGCCCTTTGACCCAAAACTCGCGAGGTTTATAATAGAGCGCACGGGGGAACTTTGGCACGTTTTAACCGAGTGGGTCAACATTTTACGCATGGAATATTTGGCATGTCAAGTCTTCAAAATGTTACTTTTTGTGCACGTTTAACCCTCCAGAGGAGTCAAGCACTGAACACATTATTATTATTATTATTATTATTATTATTATTATCCTCACATGGCCACAGGTCCTGCAAGTGATTTTTATTCCACTTTATATTCTCATCTTGTGATCTGGATAGTGACTTTACGGGCGTGCATCTCTGTGTCAGACATGACCCCAACCCATGCAGCAACTATAACATGACTGTCTCTTCTCCCTGCCAGGATGAATTCCGTGAGTTTGGCTCTGGAGGAGTTGCTGGTGACGGCCCACAGACAAGACTGTCTGACCATCGGCATCTATGAGTCAGCCAAACTTCTTAATGCGTGAGTGCAAACTTATGATTCTCTTTCTATGTACTGTCGCCAAAATACCCAGAATGCACCCACTGATCCATTTCGTGCTTGCGTTCCTCCTCAGAGACCCGGACAGCGTGGTGCTGTGTGTCCTGGCGGCTGACGGCGAAGACGACGTGGCTCTGCAGATCCACTTCACTCTGCTGCAGTCCTTCTGCTGTGACAGTGGGATCCACATCTTGCGGGTCTCTGGAGTTCCGCGCCTCCAGAAGCTGCTGGGAGCCGTGGACGCCAACAGAAACCAGGAGGAGCACGGAGACTTCCACTGCATCCTGGTGACGGTGGGTTTTTTGATTCTTGAACCACCGCCTAATCTGAGGTGTCCATGTGGGACAATCTGTTCATTGCTTTTCATCCTCTGCAGAACCCCCAGGCAGACCACTGCAGACTACAGGAAGTGGGGACCTACTGCCAGGAAAGCCGCCGCCTTGATCAGTGGGTTCCTGAACTCTCCTTGCAAGAGCGCTGAAGGGTCCAGCATCCAAGCGCATCTAAACTCACACACAGGAGGTCTTTCTGGGTTCAGATACTGATCAACTGAAGGATCCATTGTAGCTCATGCCGGGGTGGCCTGGGTTGGGTTGTGCCGGGCTATCCTGATGATGAGCAGGAGCGGAGGCTTTCTTTTCACTAACTGGTGAAGACAGTTGGAGTGGAGATTGATTGCTACGGTTTGAACTGTTAAAACAAACAAACAAACAAACAAACAAAAACAACATAGAGCCAGAAAAAGTAGGGTACATTTTACAGGTGTCGAGAGTAAAACCAAACATATTTTGAGTTTCTGTTCGGCCGCTCAGATGAAATCCTCGTGCAATAGTAGCCTGACAAATGATGCTGCCAAGGCCCCACTGCTTTCTTTGTATTTCCAAGAACCGCAACGGTGAAACTATGACAAGAATTCCAGCGATATTGGCGAGTGACTTGTAATGAGGCATGTGTTTGTGTTACATGTGTACAAACAGTACTTGTGTGTCTTTACAAAGGACAGGGCGTGTGTCTCGTGTGTTCCTGTGATATCACGGAATCTTAAATGACAACGATGTTCAATTTGCAATCACACGGCGGCGTTGCCAAAGGGGGAGGCGTGAGCGTCTTTTGAACGATCCGATCAAAAGGGTGATTGTAAAAATCCAACTTTGCTGCAAACACAAACATTCAGCCTATCGTGTCCGATTCACTGCTGTAGATCAAAACTGAAATGTATTTTTCCTGTCTTTTCCTGTAATTTATTGATGTATCTCTGACTATATTGCACTACAGATGATTGGTGTGTGTAGGTTTATTTTGGCTCTGTCTGTCAACTGAGCAAATAAATTATTGTATTCTTAAACGATGAATTGCCTCGTTCCCTGGAGAGGATTGTGCTACTGGCGCCCTCATTTGCACATCGTGGCCTGAGTCGTGCAGCCACAGTTTACATTTGGGTTGCGGCAATGGAAAAAGAGTCCTGCTCTCTCTGGGAAGTCCCCCTTTGTCCTCCAGGCTCCCTACTGTAAACACAAGACAGCCAGAGAGAGAGAGACTAACTTGGGTGGAGCACGCCGGCGCAAACAAGCCGATTCAGAACCCCCGATTCCTTGCGCACGAGGAGGGTTCCAAACCAACATGCGTGCCCCTACCGTACCCACACGAGCAGGTACCACGATGTTCTACAGAGGATTACAAACGTATCCAATCCCCTCTGCTCCCCTTTCACTTCAGTCTTACTCTCCACCCTCTGCTCTCACATGTCAGGCACCAGAGGGAACATTCCAGCACATGGGCCTCCCATTTGTTTACTATCAGCGGGACGTGGGCGGGGACTTGGTTCGCACAACTCCTGCCTAGCTGTCCGATTGGCGGCCCTTCGTACGCCCTTAATCTAATTGGCTCGGACCGGTTGGGGGATTGGTTTGAACCTTCCCGGAGACTCGTGACTGTTCCCAGAGAGCTTCAAAGGACAAAGAGACGGCCCGAGAGAGGAATGCTAAGCACAACATTCCTGCGAAATGACCCACCTGCGAGGAATTACCTGACCTTGCTCTTTGTTTACTCTGGTTGTGCGAGTTTTGGTCTCACAGCGTGTACCCATCTGAGCCGTGGGCGAGTCCGTGTGCATTTTTCGTACCCTTTGCAATCAGCGGGAGAGAAGACCAGATCAGCTCGTAACAGAAGACGCGTCAGCCTGTGATATTATATCATCTTTTTATTAATGTTATCTACTTCTCAATATCGTCTTTTTTTTTTTCTTCTTTTTTTTCTTTTTAACAGCAATATCCACAAAATATTAACAGTGTGCAAGAAAACATGAGTTATGGCACATCAGAGAACAGTTACAAAAAATAGATATATTTTTTTTCATAATCAATCAAGGCAAAAAGATACATGTACTGTATGCATACACAGGAGATCAGAACACAAAAGATGAGTCTTGGGCAGGGCTCAGAACCCATGAAGTGATGCTTTGATATGAAGTCCACCGGCGAGGACGGTCAACCCTCCCCGCCGGGCCGGAATTAAACCTTAAGAGGCTCGCACCAGTGGATTTCCTTCTCGGGCCACGTGTTCTACTTAAGACCGTTCATATTGTCGATTTCATAACTCCAAGACCATCGTTAACAACACATACGCCACTATAAGGCAAAAATAACAACCAATCGACCTGACCAACCATCAGCCAACTGATCTGAGCGTGAGCCCGATTGCCTGTGGAATGATTAGAAAATAATCATAAAAGAATGCGTCAGACATCTTCAGGGACGACCTCAGTGTGTATGTGTGGGTGCTGACAGGTTCACGCTGATCTACAGGTGTATCCTCAACCATGTTAGCTGCACCCTGTTCAGATTCACCGTGGACAGCATGTCCTTCCTCGTCAACAATCATTCATTATTATTCAGTTATGTCCTCCTCCTTAAAATGCTTCACGCTGGGGGAAATTATTTCAGAAACACTTCCTGGCTGTCAGTTTGTACCCAGCTGACACAGGCAGAGACATTCCTTCTTTAAAAGCACATGCATTGTCTGCAATAGCTTCACTCATTGTGCCTCTGACACACACACACACACACACACGTGCACACAAACACAAACACACACAGCCTCAGACTGATCAACAGATCAAGTGGAGATCAAAGTTGCTTTTCTGATTTACAACAGCTCCTTGTGACCTGAGCTCAGACTCACCCTGACCTGGAATTTCAGTGGTGGAAAACCGTAACATTATCACAGGACACTCTGCACCAGGCTGGAGAGTCTGTGTTCTAACACACACACTGTCTCCCTCCCTCTCCCTCACACACACATGCAAACAAAACGTGCATGCTCGGAAAGGAGGCAGGAAGCTTCTACAGTGTAAACTCTATGTGCGCACACAGACTTATTTTTTAATTTCCCTCTTCTTTGAAATCCATTTCAGCTGCCAAATGCTCACACACACACACACACACACACACACACCCACCTACAGACATTCTGTACTCTCTACTCCCCCTGTACTATATGAGAACATCTTGCTCTCTTCTGAGTGGAACAAAGGCGAGTGAGGGAGCTGAATGCAGGGCTTAGTAGTGGGAGGCTCGGCCTGCGCTGAGAAAACACACACTGATGTTAATGGGTGATTTAGTCTTGACATTTAATGTCTAAACAACAACGCCGGATCCCTAATCGATTGTCTGCCTCCGACCCGAAGACTCCAACTACCGTCCGCCTCTCGTCACCTCAGAAGTTGAGGAGCGTGCTGGGCTGGAGCTTAGAGGAAACGGTGACTGACATTCCAAAGGTCAAGGCTTCCAATCTCATGACAGCCAGATTAAGGAGAGCGGCCCCACCCCGCTGTGTCACTTTAAGTCAATCCGGACAAAAGATGAATTCCTAAAATGACAACACGGTGGCACAGACCGCTCCTCTGACCGTCGTTTGCAACACAGACGCAAGCGCGCGTACGCGTGTGTGCGTGTGACGTGCGCACGAACGCGTCGTCCTGTCTGCCGCTCGTTCGAACCTACATTCGAGAAAAGAAACGTCAAAGTGGTGGGCTGCTCAGGTTGGTTCCTCCCACTCTAATGAGGTCCGATGTTGATTCATCCTCTACCAGGTGATCCTAAACACAGCAGGGCTCACACTCCTGCCGTACATTTCTCCTCATCAGGTGTTATTGGAATATTAGTGGTTATAACCAACCTCCACTACTGAAAGCCTCTCGAACCTGAATGACAAATGGATCGAGACGGACAGATTCGGACAGAACAGAAACAAATATGTTAAGTAGTACTAAAAACATCCACAGAGGGGGATTCGTGTTTGGATTTGTATCTTACAAACACTGTACAGGGTAATACTCAACTGACCGGGTTCCATGGACTCGAAGAAACTCAAACTAATCCAAAACGGCTACTCTCAACTGATCACTTCTGCACATTTCCAAAAGAAAGTTTGTACACTTTTGTTTTTTTC
>OMNV01010089.1:0-13712 GCA_900303265.1 Brotula barbata | reverse complement strand
CTACCCCTTCTTCCACCACCACTACCACAACCACCACCGACACCACCACAGAGTCTGCAGCCGCCCCGACTCTAGATATCTTTGGTGGTAAAGTCCTCTCGCTCATTCTGCATTGCCCTGCATTATGACATTGATGAAGATGGTTTGGTGATGATGATGATGATGACGATGATGATGATGACTTGCCCGTTCCCTACATTTCAGAATTGCTTTTCCTCTTTTCCGTGATGTCCTTCCTTCAGTTACCAATCATTTATTTGACTGCTACCTTAATCAAACATTTTGACCTCCTCTGCTAATTGAGAGAATCAGAACTGCTCCTTTAAAACTTAACCCATTCACCTCTATGGGCTCTATCATTCTGCATTTAACAGAGGTGGCTCAACATGAATATGATTGTTAACCTAATACTAACAAAGAAACTGCAAAAAGTAAGGAAAGGGTGTTTCTGTTCTCCTGCTTGTGACACTGTGAATGCTTTATCTTAGCTTTTGCACTGATTTAGGGGAATATCACCAAATTTCAGAATCCAAACGAATTTATGTATTCTGAACTCCTTTTTCAAAAAAAAAATCCAGAGCTGGAACCAGACAAAAATCTAAAGTCCTACTTAAATAGTGAATTTGGTAATATTCCCCTTTAGCTCCACTGAATCATTTTACTTTATACAAACACACACCACATGCTCACCCAGCCCTTTCCGACTCTTATATGCTCTGCTTTTCCTCATCAATCTTAACTCATCATACTGATGCACTGGACTTGAAATCTGAATGTACATATAATTGTGTGTCCTTGTTCGTAGATATGTTTGATTCTATGCCTGAGCAAAGCCCTACCACAGAATCCAAAGCTGCTACCACTCCTAGCGTAGACCTTTTTGGTGCAGGTACAGGAGTTGATATCCATTTCTCTGTATGTGGAACCTCTTCATCTCCTCTGGTTTCCATACTTCTACTCCTCTGTCTTCTGTGTTTTCCACACCTGGTTTGTCCCCCATAGTGGTATGAGAACTGTGCATGCAACCCACTCGTGGAGTTCTGAATTGTGGCTGCTTTCTATCCGAGCCGTGTCTCTCTTCCATGCTAATACTTTTCTTTGCTCCCCGGCCTCCTCCACAATTTTCTTCTTCCTCGTATTCTGCCTCTTGCTTACGCTGGTAAATTAGACCTTCCTGCTGTTTCACGCGGGCCCTCTCCTTTGCCCGAGCCCGCTCCAGCTGGAGACATTGTGACGGGTGAGTCAAGCTGCTTTACCTTTACTGCACCCTTCTTTGCACTTATGTTCTCCTACTGGCGTTTGCATGCACAGCGCATGCAAACCAGCAAATGCCTCATTTTTCATAGATGCGGACGCACAGTAAAGATGCACAAACACCTCGTGCATTTGATCCCATTTCCTGGCCAAGCATGAGGTGACTTTCTTCTCCGTCTCTGCTGCAGTACTGCATGTATCCGAGCCTTGTAGCAAAGGGATATTACCGGTGCATGAGCAGAGCACTCTCCTCCTGGGAATAAAACTGATGAATGAAGTGATTTAGCTCCAGCAGTAATTCTGTGCCTCCCTGTATCTCTCTCTGCCTTTCTTTCTCTTCAGACTCCTTTTCTTCTCCAGCTCCTGCTGTTGCTCCCGACTCTGCTCCTGCACCTGAGGCCTCCTCTCCACCCAAAACAGAGGCGGCACCAGTCATTGACCTGCTGGGTACTGTTTTTATTTTTGGGGCATTTTCTGCTTTTATTGTAATCGTTACAGTAGAGAGAGAGACAGACTGGCTGAGAGAGAGAGAGAGAGATGGGATGACTTGTAGGCCGGAAGTGATTATTACAGTACACACTTAAACCAGTGAGCCACCGGGGGCGCCCACCTGCTGGGTACTGAAGAAAAAAACATGGAACTGTCCAAGCTGTTTCTATTTAGGGTATTGTTTGTGCAGACTTGGATAAGCGGTATAAATAATTCATGGATGGTTATTGAATTTCAAAGAAATGGTTTAAATATGTTGTTTTCTTACGTATAGTTTCATGCAGATATTCGTAAGGGACTCCATGTTTAAATGTGGTAGAAGTTTTTGATGAGAATTTGCATGAATGAATTCCACACTAGGTTTGTCTCACACACACTAGGTTTGTCTCACACACACTCTCATATGAGATTATGCGAGTGGGTTAGGGGCTCCTGGCAGAAGCCTGAAAGTGGAATTCTTATTTTTGATTATGCTCACCAGTTAATGTTTGCTGTTGTCTAAATGTGATAACAGACTGTAGGCGTGCATAAGTGATTTTAGTATTTTCTGGATAAGACTGCAGCCAGGTCACAGATACAGAACAGACGGACATTGGCAGTAGCTAAGCTCTAAGCTGCATTCTGACAATAATTATTGGGGGTTTTTTAACCAGAAATGGTACAGTAGTTTTAATTTTGGATTCCATTGTAGGCAATACCAGCGTGACATTGGATAATGGCTTTGATAGTAGTAAAAACTTGGTGGAGTGTGACCATATGCTCATGAATTACTAATATCATTCCATTTAGTCAATGTGAGCTACGGTGAAGGTCTACACACACTTTTTATTAGTGCATGTGTTTCCTTGTTAGAGAAGTGTACATCCATTATAATGTTCTAAGAATCAGGCAGAGAACTTTATGTTGAGGTAAATGTTTTACATAAAGTATCATCACCCCCAGTCCTAATACTACATTCTCAGTTATATTGCAACTCAGAGTCTTCCTGAAACATGTGAATTTCTTTGCATTCTTGTTTTTAATTTTTATTTTGCTGACATTTTCATCATGGTGTGTTTAAAAGCACTTGGTCCAATCCATCTCACAGTCTCCCACCCCATCCTGTCTCAGTGCATGGTCCAGGGTTGACCTCTCACCCCTTTCTGCCCTCCATGCTGCATTGTGGATAATTGAATGGCCCCTGCAGACTCCTTCAGTGGACCTGTGGAGGAGACACAGAGCTCCGCCCCTGGAGTGCCTGCAGATGATCTGCTGGGAGGTGAGAATGGAAATGATGGCGTATTCAATTAGAAAGGTTTTATGGATGAGGCAATTTGGATAAGATGCTGTCTTTAATTTCAGAAAAATTTCTATGCAAGAAAATGACCAGTGGATTAATTAGGAGATTATACAGTCAGTAATGATGGAGATGCATTTATCAAATTCATGACAGACTTGGAATGGCTGCTTGAATTTCATTGCACAGCCGTTTCAAAGTGCCTTCGGACTTAAGTGGAAATGTCTATATAATAAATCACAGACACTTATCTCGTTTACTCTCTCTGTCAGGGTTGCATGATATGAAGAATTGGTCATTGTGCATGCATACTGTCTTTTACATTCAAGAATGGCCCACATTCATAAACACACACTTATCTCTATTTTCACCCATCCTGGCGCACAGGGATTCTTATAACTATTCATTTTTAAACATCTGATATTGACCATGATACATTTCGTATGCTGTTTTTATTTTCTTATACCATGTTGAATCTTCCATTTCCATTCTTGCATTTTTGCACATCAACATGATATGATTTTATATATACCCCACTCAGGTGCTGCGACTAATTCTGTATATCTTAATATGAATATAGTTCACACATCCAAACATTTCCCTCTGTTAACCATCACATCTATGCACCTTTCTCTCATGATTACATGTGTTATTGCATCATTTATCAGCCATATTTCTCTCTTGTCTGCTAAGGCTTGATGTCTCCCACCCTGGGTCCCACCAGTGCTCCCGCTCTGGCCCCAGCCTTGGCTCCCTCTTCAGCACTGGTTCAGAATGACCTCCTGGAGTCCAACTTTGATGCTCTGGGCTCCCTGCCTTCCCCAACACCACCCTTGTCTGCTGCTGTCCCAGCAGTACCAATAATACCAGCAGCTGCAGCAGTACCAGAACTTGCAAACACCACACCGGCACCCTCTGGTGGCTTCGATACTTCATGTAAGTAGCTAATAGTTTGTTTCAAAGATGATTTCCTGGGGCCAGGTGGTTCAGCGATGCAGGTTCGATTCCGACCTGTGCCCTTTGCCCTGTGTCTGTCCGCTGTACCTTTCATAGAAAAAGCAGAAATGAACAAAAAAAAATAATCAAAAAGTAATTTAATAAATAATTGAAGATCATTTCCTGTTTTATTTCTTCACGTTTTAATTGTTCTTGTCATGCTGTGTGAGATGTGAAAACCTTTGTACATTTTCCTAATTTTTCTTGTTGATGCGACTGAATCCGGTCTGGTTCCTTAGGACCTGGCTTTTTTGAGCGTTGATAACTATGCTGCGGTTGTTGTTGTTAGTAGTCGGGTGCTGCTGCCACTATTTTCTGCTGATGGCTTTCCTTCTGCATGAACGACACTGACACGCTTCTTATGTAACACAGCTGTCACAGCTTACTGCTTTACAGCTCAGCGCTGCTTCCTGTCGCTGTGATTTTTCTGTTTTCTCTATCTATCTCTTCTCTTCTATCTCATTCACACATGTTAATGCTTTCTTCGCCCTGCTGCTCAACCCACCCCTTCACATGATGGACACATTTCTTTCTTTCTATTGCTCTCATTCACGCCTGCTTGCTTCTTCTACTATGTAATTGGTGAGTTCAACCCCGCAGTGCATTGCAGCATGTGCAGGTAGAACTAGTCCCCATCTTCTCTTAATGACCTTGTTTTACATGTTGCAACAATTCAGCATTGTCTCATGCATGAGACATTTTTCGCACAGCAACGTTTTCTTTTTTTTCATTATTATTTATTTATTATTATTATTTATGTGTTTGGTTGTTGTTTTTTTTACTGCATACAACTCGATGACACATTGTGTAAAACTACTGGTTTGTCTCCAAATAAATAACGCAGTGTTTGGGTTCAAGAAATGCAACTCTGTAAAATGGCGAAATAGCAAAGTGAGTGCCGCAGGTGCATCCCTTTGAATGCGTGAATATTATTGCAGTTATTCTCCTATTTGCCATACACGGTGCATGCTGTATACCAAAACCTGTCAGAGTTGGACTGTCCCCCCCACTGCACATTTCCTTTGTGTGTGTGCAACTTGGTCAGTACGTTTCAGGTTTGTAATCCGTGCCGTTTGTCTGATGTCCTCTCGTGAAGTGTTTGATGGATTAGGCGACTTGCTGATGCCCGCCATAACACCCCAGAGCACTGGGGGCAGCACTGCTGGAAGCACAGCTGGAAGCATGGGGACTCCCGTCTCAGGAGGAGGCATAGCAGCTGCTCTACCTTCTAACCCGCCCGCTACCAAAACCATTGGAGGAGATCTGGATACATCACTGGCCAACCTTATCGGAGGTACACTGCAGATTTTGTTTGTTTGAGCGCCATCTATGTACCATTAAATATTTGAATATGCTGGTAATTTGTTGTTTCATTCTTGCATTCAGACCTTGGAGTGAAGAAAAAGTAAGTTTGTGTGTGTGTGCAAAATGAATGTATTTATTAAATGTAGGTGCATAATGCTTGTGGTTCTTGCTCTGTGATTCTCATAAGAAACGAGATTGCGTGTATACAGCACAGTATTTGTCTTTGAAGTCTATAGGAGTCAGTGCAATGACACAAATAACCCCTATGGTGGTTCTCCCTTAGGGACCCACAGGTTGAGAAGAAGCTGACAGGAGGAGCCAACTGGATGCCCCACGTTGCTCCCACCAGTTGGGCTACACCAGGAGCCCCCATGGTGAGAACAGCTTTGACCACAGTGCATAGTGTGACATGAAATGTTATCCAAAAAAGCTGCTATATGGTTGTTAACTGTAAGGATCCTATGACTCAAATGTGTTGATGTGGCTTCAACTAATGAGCTACGATTATTACTGTACCTGCAGTGTTGCATTGCCATACATATTCACAGAAAACAGACGGTAATTGAAAAAAATGAGCTACTGAAGGAACAGCAAAAATCAGGAAACAATTATTTTTATTTTTGATCAATGCGTTGCTGAAGCAAAACAAGTTTCTTTTTTTTGTCTTGAGAGAATGTTGCAGGAATATAAGTGGAGGTTTTTGATTTTACAAGGCATTCTGATCATAGCATAACACAGAAGCTACATTTAGCTTTATTGTTGCGTGCATAATTTCTAATTTTGCGTTGTAGAAGCAATAGCAACAAGGATCCATTACGATCCAACCAAAGGCTAGATTGACCTGAAAAGTGAGCATCAAATATTTCCAGAACCTAAATCATCTGAAATTTGAGTAATTCTGTCAAATCTCCAGATTTGAAATATATAGCAACATAATGTAAAAACTAGATCAAGCTGCAGGCTCTGCGTTTGTGTCAAAAAACATCAGGACTTTGATTTTGCAGCAAACCAATATGCCAACATAATCTCTACTTCTTGTCTCTTTAGGCTGGTGCTTCCCCTGGAGCTCCCGGTGCACCTGGAGTTGCACCCCTTGTGGGAGCCATGGTGCCACCGATGGGTGCACAGCCTGGATTTGGCATAGTGAGTGTTTCATCTTTTAAATCAGCATGGCAAACGCCACATAATCCAAATATAAATGTGGTCTTAAGTCATGCAGCACAGCTCATTAGACACAAGACACTGTCATCTAATGTGCTGTTCTTGTCGTAACAGCCTCCTGCAGCAGGACCTGGAGCTCCCATGATGCAGCCCATAATGGGGCAGTCTATGATGGGACAGCCCCTGATACGGCCTTCCTTTACTGGGGTTCCTGGAGCCTCGTCTGGAGCCGCTGCACCAGGAGCACCGGTAAGAAAGCACATTTAAAGCATCAGTGGGGCCATCAATCTACACACACACAGTAAAACTATCAGACCAAACAATAAGTTTGTGTCTGTGGACTTACGCTCTGCATTATTTCTTAGGCTCATAATAATTCTCTGTTTTTCTTGTTTTCTCAGCTTTCACCAGGACCTGCAAGCCAGAGTCCTAAGAAGCCCAAGGACCCTCTGGCAGAACTCGACCTCAAGGACTTCTTATAATGCCCCAGGTTGGAGATCAGGACACATGGAAAGACTTTCATACTACATATTACTGCATTATCTCTCCCTGTATTATCCACTTTACTGAATAACCATTTCATTCTGTGTGTTTTCTCTTGTTGGGGTTTGTTTTTGAATGCCCTCCATGCACTTTTACATAAGAAATGAGAGCATTTAGATAAAACTCATTTTATCGCATGTTATTTTGTTTGGTTTGGTTGTTACTGTAGTTTTTGCAAATCAGTTTTATTCAACCGATGCTATTTAAGTTATTACTTGAAGTTACTCTTAGAGAACAAAAATAATCTTTGATTTCAGAATGTACACAAAACACCATGTCCTGCATCTTATGCTGAAAGGATCTCTTTCCTGTTGCTTTCCAGCTGCTTTCCTGTGCGGAGCAGGGCCATACCACCGTTAGCCTGGTGCCTGTCAACATCTCAGGATACCAGCGACCCCCAAAACTCCCCTCCCCAGCTACTCAACATTATAAGAGCCTCTTTTCTCATCCACGTCCATCCACATCAACCCTCCCGGTCCCCTGTGTGATGTTGTAGCACAAACTGTGAAAGTGAACCATAGCGGATTATATTATATATATATGAGGAAAAAAAACAGTGTGCTTCTGTAGATGTTATAATCTTTTGTCTAAACAAAATGACACAAAACTCTGAAAAAAAGTCCACTACAGTAAATGAGAGTTTATTTCTTGTGTTGAGTTGAATGATGGATGTGCATTTGGTGTCTTAAGATCATCCCATCCCACAGCCCTCTATCTGACCCCGCCTCCTCTTGGAGGGCGGGGAATCTCTTCTCTGTCTCGCTCTGATTGGATGAGAGTGGTAAATGGAGTCCCAGTAGATTTTGAAGAAACATGTAGTGTGTTGTTTACAGGAAAATTCCTCTTAAATGTACATAGATTTCTCTGGCAAATCCGAGCGTTATGTCTTTATTCTGTATGTCTGTTGAAGAGAAATATAAATGTGAATCTGACATGAAATTGTAAGAAGTCGTGTGAGTATCCCCCTATTTCCTGTCACTGTTTGAAAGTATTCAGAAACAAAGATGAATACTTCTGTATGATTAATATATATTAAGAAACGACGTATACGGGCTTCTGGATCACAAACAGACCAGAAAGTGATCTGTTTTGTTGCTTTATTTTTAATTCATGTCTTTTTCTTTTTTTGTTTTTATCCTTCATTATTTACGTGGTCTTCATCCTCTAGTCTGCTGCCATTGCCACCGACGGTCATATCCTCCAAACAAAATGTGTTATTTTAGTTTTCAAACCTTTGTAACTGTTTTGTACACATCCCGTTTTCATTGTTACTCGTGCTTTCATTCTTGCTATAAGTAGGTCAGTAAAAGTATGGTGATAATTGTAGTTTATGTTTACATATTTGCCAACTTCATGTTCAGACAGGTCAGACTGATACTAACATACACTTTTCACAGCAGGTTTGAACCACGCTATTATTAGTGGGTTTTTTTCCAGTACAAATCAAATCCTCTGGCATGACGTTAGATTTCAGGTTGTTTTCAAGCGTTTGTTGACACACAATGCAACAGGCAGAGTGGAAACGGCCGACGTGACGAGACCAGCAAGTTTTGAACAAGAGGAACGTCCGCAGCTCCTCTCAGTTTGCACTGTAGAAAACGTCATCAATGATGCGACCGAGTGCTCTGACAATAAATGAACACACTGGTCACCTGAAAATATAAACATGCTGATGGACGGCGAGCCTTAAAGATCAGATCAGAATTTATTACTGTCTGAAAACAGTGTTCGTTCAGTGGATCTTTATTGAGACAGTAATATTGTGTCATGACACGTGAAGGGAGTGCGGAAGCCTTGTTAGCCAAAATCACCTTTACACAAAGTATATCTAGTCCGGCAGACTTTAAATGGAGTAAGACTGGTATTGATGTGTATTTGGACAGCTGGATTGCAGCGGTGTCTTAAAAGTCACTCTTATTGGATTGGATGGGAGAATCAGATGTGATCTAAGGAGGGGGGACTAATAACATTTTTCATGACTGAATTAAAAACTGTATTTTTGTTTAGGTTTAAATTTATTTTGATTACAATGGCCCTTCCCAGTGCATGTAAGCCCTTTGAGATGCAATAAATTCAATGATGGATTGAACTGGCCTAAAATGTTTCTCTTTTCATTTAGGGGTCTATTTTAGAAACTATGCTGCTGTTTGTTCCTGCAACATCTCTGTGCAAATTGAGTGAAAAGAGATGATTTTAGGTAATAGGCTGACAATTGACACACTGCATAAACACCAGCATGTTGGCCTTCTAGCTCATGAATGTGTCTAACCAGGCGTGTTAGCAGGTAAATTTAGTCATAATACAGGTTGTTAGGGGAGAAATCAAAAATGAAACTTTCAGGAACTGGATTTTGTCTTACGGAATGCATTTGTATAAGCTTGAACCTTAAGATTGGACACAATCGACAATTTAACAGTATAAAAATGAGGCAGCATAGGAAAAAGCATCACTTGTTCTCTTTAAAAATGAATCAAATACATGCCACAACGTCAAAAATGTATGAAGTTTACTGTTTGTGGGTTGGATTTTTAAAAATATGTCTATCCATGTTAGTTGATTATGCAGCTATTATGGAAATGAAAGGATGAAATAGCTTCAATTTGTAACAGCATCACAAAAATGTAAAATTGGATTTTTGCAGCAGGATTCTCATGAACACACATGTACAAGTAGTAATCTTGATTTAATGGATGGAAGTCCTCAATCCTAAGCATTAGTGTCAGGTATTTGGTATTCAATAGGATATCAATATGAATTTTTTAAAGAAGCAACAAGAAAGAAAACATTCTAGATTTAAAATTGTTATGATATAACAATGTTGTGGCTTTTAAAATTTCACTTAACCCTGGCGATGAAAGAAAAGTAAACAGCTCAAGTAATTGTTGATTTGTTCAATCCCATTTTAACACACCCCAGTACGAAGCCTCATATTAAATACATAGTTACAGTACTAGGCTATCAAAATATATTCTGAGAAGTTGCCCATTCCCCCTTCCCCACAAAACAAATTACAGTTTCATAAATTAGCACCAAGTCTCTGGATAAGCACCGCTATAATTATGTGCACAACAATGAAACCACATTTCACTGCGTTGCATGAACAGAGCAAAGATGGAGACTTACAAAACAAAACAATCTTCTAGAAGGACCCATGAGGATCCTCTCTCTATTTAGAAAAAGGAACATATTTTTATCAAAGGGTATTTGTAAAAAGACTTAGCTAAACACAATGCAAAACACCAGCCTGTTCGATTAAAAGATGTTCATCTACTATCATTTGTACGACAAAACTTATTTTTCTGGGTCTTTTGTCAAAGCCAATGTTCTCGTTCTCTTTTTACAGTGGTGGAGAACACATGAGTCTCCCCATAAAAGGCAAAGTTTAAATATAGGATGTACCAAAAAAAAAAAAAAATCAAACATTTGAATAAAAACACTTTCCAACACTGTATGCAAATACGTCAAATCTGTCTTAAAAGTCAAAATAAGAGACAAAACAGCAGATCTAAATGATCTGTAAATACATAGCCGTGATATTTAATATTTTTATCTGAGTTGGGTTTTTTTAGCAAATAAATTAGAAAAGCTGAAGAGCCACAGTTCCCTCAATGCACTGACTAGCTCATGCTGTCAACACCGAGTCTGTGTGGAGGCAAAACATGTAGTGTGTGTGTTTGTGTTTGTGTGCGTGAGTGTGTGTGTGTTTGTGTGTGTGTCATGCTGTAAATCAGTGTATGTAAGACAAAGGCAGGAAGACGAGGCAGTCGATGGGCCCCTGGTTGGTGATGGCAGGTGGGTGAGGATGGCAGTGGGGTAAGAGTAGGCGGGTCTAAGGGATAGGGGTGTGGCACTGGGACTTGAAGGGGGTCCTGTGTTGTCTTAGGTTAACTGGCACTCTCTGGAGTCCCCATGAACCCAGGAGCAGATCTGGGCATATTTGAGGGGCGTTATCCTCACCGCCACGTTGTAATCCTGCTGCATCCCGTCCCCATTTACATCCACCCACTGATGACCAGAGAAAACCCCGATGATCTTCCTCTTCCACTTCTTCTTCCCCGGCTCTTTGAGGCGGATGTAGACACCAGAGCCGCTGGAACCAGGCTTTGCGTCGCAAAATTGGTACATCAGATCCTTGGACTCCTCTGAGACAGAGCAGAACCGGTACACCAGGTTGCCAGGTCGATCGTCGTCAAAGCCAGAAAAGTGGATCCTCCCAGCAGGGAGCTTCTTCACCGAGGGGATGACGCCAAGATCCATGTGCTTGACTTTGGGGGCTTTCTTCAACTCCAGAACAGCATAGTCATAATCTGCAGCCAATCCATCAGCCACCCCTTTGAACCAGCCCTTAGGAACCTGCGTCTGCTTGACCCTGGTCCACCTAAATGAAGGCTTCTCCGATTCTGCACTGCGTCTACTCCTCTTCCTCCCTTTCCCTTTTCCCCTCCTGTCTCCTTTGCCACTTTTCTCTTCCTTTTCCTCACCGTCCTCTTCAGCTTTATCTTCCTTCCTCCTCTTGCCTTTACCCCGTCCTCCTCTTCCTTTTCCTCCTCTCCCTCGCCTGGACTTCTCCTTCAGAATGCCCACGCGTAGCTTCTGCACTCCATCCAGGTAATCCTTTCCATCGTGGATGCAGTGGGCAGCGGTCAGCACGTGTCTAGGCGACACCAGAACCCCAGAGCATCCAGTAGAGATCTTGACAGAGGTGGAGAAGGGATACTTGGTGGAGTATTGCTTATCGGAGATGGTGAAACGCGTGTCTGTGCCGTACACTTCCCGTTTGTGGCGAGAGCTAGACGAGCCATTTTTGGCCCAGGCAGTGGCCTCGTTGAGGCCCTGCACAGACACTGAGGTATACGTGCGTGAGCCGTTCTCGTAAACCGTCTCGTAGGACAGGAATTGCTGCAGGTCATCCAAAGATGGCGAAGGTAGGTGACGCTGACACTCGATACCACAGGTCCCACTGAGCTCAGACTGGGGATGGGCTGAGAATTTGGGGCTGGTGAGAGCCACAGTACGTTGTTTCCTTACCAGAGGCACTTTCCACTGCGGCCAGGTATACTCATCATCAACTGTGTTCTCCTCTGCCACCACCAAAGCCAGCACCGTCACAGGGAGCAGGAGACACAGGGGTATGGGGCCCATAGTTACGGCGGGCCTGGCTCTGAAAGTCAGCAAAGAAAGGGATAGTTTGATTTAGTAAAGAGTTTAAGATGACATACTGCGGTCAGTGTCATAGCCCTTTGCTGCACATCATCCCCTCTCTCTGCCTTGTCCTTCCTGTTAATCTCTCCACTGTACCCATCACAATAAAGCAGAAATGTAAAAAAAAAGGCTTTTGTTAATTTCCTGTTGTTAATTAACGTCGTTGACGGCTCAATGAAATAAACGCAGTTCCATTTACGACCACAGGGAGGCAGTGTAAAGCAGGGTATTCGAGATCTATCCTCCCCTTGTGTTGGGCTCAGCAGTCTGTGACAGCAGAGACGCCACAAGTCCTCCAAATGCTCAAGTTGGCAAAAAACGTTTGGTTCCATCATTTAAATGTAGAAATTTCGAGATGAATGTGACACTTTTTAAAAATACGATGGTCCTTGCCTGGAGTTCATACACGAGCTTTGTGGTTAAGAGAGCGATATATTATCTGTGTGCGTGGCTGCAGGCTTGCGGGCAGCTTGGAGAAGAGGATGAACCCGGAGCTCTGAATGGGCTGAGACAGTGGTTTGGAGGTTTGCCACATTGGTTAACCTTCCCTTTCAGTAATGACCATATCTGGTTTCCCCGCTCTACGCTGCTCTCTGACCAAGGATGCAAATGACATCAAACATAAAGACTATCCAAGCTGCAAGCATTGAGCGGCTTCATACTTCTCTCAGCGTGTTGGTGCCAAATACCCCGATAACCCCAAAAAGGAAACAGGAATTTGGAGACATTTTAATAGATTCAGCAGACCATCACTAAAGTACAGGGTTGGGGAAAACTACAGTACTACTTCAGCATCGCAGTCACACTGTCATTCCCAAACGCGAGAGAGAAAATCGTTTGGATGTCGCTCATTGACAAGCAATGCAGCCGGGGTGCCAATCCAACTGTTAATTTCAAACAGGAGTGCCGAGTTAAAAGCCACCATGATTGCGTTCATCCTGGCGGAGCGTGGGGCTTAAATGAAGTGTGACACACAGCCTAACATCTGGGCTATCCAGCTGTGGAGGGACAGCTTACATTGGCTAACGTGTCCACAGATGATTGTCTTTGTTTTAGCTGATTGTCTTTGTTTTTAAAATGGGAAGCTGTAGGTTTGGCAGACGCCCTATAGGAGATTCAGATGAGAGGGAGAATTCCTAAATTGCTTGTACAGTATCACCGATGAACCGCGATGACGCCGGATCGTGAACTAAAAATACAATACAAACTCATCCAAAGCTTCATTTTACATCTGACCCAGACTAAAAGTGTGAAACAGACAGGGCAGGATTATATTTGCCACCCTGTGTCCAATAAAACAAACCCGGTGGCCACCAAGTAACCAGACTGAAACAGAAGGTAATAAAATACAAGCCCACAAGGCTGTAAAAGTTTCAATAAATGAGAATACATAAAAAAGACTCTTAGTTTCTGTTGGGCTTTACACTCTCCCACCTCCAGACAGAGACATAACGCAGCAGAAAGCCTGTAATTATTCCAGATCGAG